>PVJO010024956.1:0-23434 GCA_004026905.1 Hystrix cristata
TAAGGCGAAATACCACGTGAAGGAGTGGGAGGAGCCATTCCCACTGAGGCCATGCTTAATCACCCAGCTTTCAGCTTAGTTTAGACCCTCTCTGTTAAACACTGAAGGAAAACAGGAAACTATGCCCAGAAGTCACATTATAACATTCTTTACCTCGGCAATCCTGTGGTTCCTAATCCTGCCTGTAGCTCTATAGAAATATCCAGAAAACAGAACAAAACTGAGACAGACAGAAGCATTAGTCTTTGAAACTCGAATTCTTACAGAAGTTCAGAAGTTAGGATGCTCGCAATGAGATGGAAGAAGTAATAAAAATTGATAGAACAATTCCCTTTCCTAAATTCGTAAAAGGAAGTAAAGAAAAAACTAAGGCCAAAGATAGCAGAAGAAAATATAAACCAAAACCAGAGAAGAAATGAAGAAGACAGTCACTAAACAAAACATCAAAAAGTCAATCAACTAAGAGTCATTGTTTAGAAAATACCAACAAAATTGACTAATTTAATTAAGAAGAAAGAAATGCCCAAGCTAAAATAAATAAAAAGAGAATCTTACAAACAAGTTCACAGAAGTAGAATGCAGTGAACAAGGGTTGGCTAATAAACTGGATAATCTAGACAAAATAGATAAATCCCTAGAACACAACCTATCAAGATGGGAACATGAAAAAGTAGAAAACCTGAACCAATCAAATAAAGAGATTGAATCGATAAGTAGTACTTCCCACTAAAGAAAATCCCAGGACCAGATGAATTCCACCAAATACTTAAAGAATGAATGCATATTTATCTTGAAATTCTTCTAAAACATTAGATATCTAATTCCATGAAGTGTAACATTACCCTGATATCGAAGGCAGACAGACATTACAAGGAAAAACACTAAAGACCAATATCCCTGATAAATAGAGCTGGAAATCCTCAACACATTAATAGCAAGCCAAATTCAACAGCTCATTAAAAGGATCATACATCGTGATTAAGTAGTATTTATCTCTGAAAAGTAAAGAATGGTTCGACATATGCATATCAAAAAATATAATATAGCACATTAACAGAATGTAGGATAAAAGTCATACAGTCATATCAAGAAATGCAGAAAATGCACTTGATGAAACTCGACATTCTTTCATGATTTAAAAAACTCAAAAATTATATTAAAAGGAAACTTTCCCAACATAATAAATGCCATATATGACAAGCCCACAGCCCACCAGCAATTTAAAGTAGGAGAGTTTTATTTGGGTTCGTGTTTCAGTCCATAGTCAGCATGTTCTGAAGTGGGAAGACGTAGCAAAGGGCCTGGTGGAAGAGAATCTGCTCACTTCATGATGCACAGGAAGTGGAGAGTCAAAGGAGGAGCCAAGAGGGTGACGCACCCTCCCAGATCAGCAGTGACCCGCCTCTCCAGTCCTGACCTCACTTCCTACCAGCAGATCAGCTGTAATGCCCCAGAATCTAACCACCTTCCAAGCACATGTGGCTTTGGGGGGCCGTTTCAGTTCATAACCATAACAGTCACTATGACGAAATATCTGAAATAACTTATAAAGAAAAATATCTTGTCTTGGCTCACAGTTTTAGAGATGACAGTCCATGGCATTTAGACCTCTGGTAAGGGCAACCAATAGTAATGGCAGAAAGTACATGGCAGAATAAAACTGCTCAAATAATGGTGAGGAAGGAAAAGAAGAAGAGAAAAAGACACAGGTCCTACAATCCTCTTTGCTTCCAATCACCTGAGCACCTCCCACTAGGTCTCATTTCTCAGATGTTCCACTACCTCCCAAAAGAGCCACTCTGCATCCAAATATTTAACATGTGGACCTTTGAGGGACAGTTGAGGTTCAAGCTGTAGCACTCAGGGATAATATTAGGATGCCTAAATGGCCCACTTTTATTTTACAAAATATTGAAAATCTCATCCAGAGTGATTAGGCAAGAAAATTAATTAATTAATTAATCAATCTAAAGAAACAAAATTTTCTTTGTAGATGGCACAATCTCATATATAGAAAGCTTTTGAAGACTCAACCAAAAATGATTAGAATCCTAAATGAATTCAGTAAAGTTACAATATACAAAATCAACATATAAAAATCAGTAGCATTTCTATACCTTAGTAACAAAGTCTCAAAAAAAGAAACCAAAACTTACATTTGTAATGGCAGTAAGATAAAATAAAACATTCAGGTGTAAATTAACCATGGGAGGTAAAGACTTATACAATGAAAGCTACAAAAAATGAGGAAAGAATTTGAAGGATATGCAAATGGATAGGAAGATATCTCATGTTTATAGAGTGCAAGAATATTATTTAAATGCTCATAATACCCAAAGTATTCTAAATAGTCAAAGCAACCATTACCAAAAGTCCAATGATATTTTTTGCAGAAATAGAAAAAAACAGTATTTGTATAGAGCAAAAAAACCCCAAAAAGTCAACTCAATCTTCAGTAAAATGAAATAAAAAACAAAATCTAGAGGTATTGTACTACCTGGTTACAAAATATACTATAATGCCCTAGTATTGACATTAAAACGGATATATACATACAGACCAATTAAGCAGAGGAAAACCCAGAAATGAATCCACACATTTAGTCATACTCAACAGAAGTACTAAGAATGCATAATGAGAAAGGACAATCTTATTCATAAATGATGTTGGAAAAACAATATTTATATACAAGAATGAAATTGGAAACTTACTTCACAGCATACAGTAAAATCAAAATGGATAAAAGACTGAAGTTTGAGACTTGAAACTATAAACCATCTCAAAGTAAACATGAAGAAAAAGTTTCTTGAACCTGGCTTGGGTGATGATTTTTTTCAGGTATGATCTCAAAGGGAAAGACAATAAAAGTAGACAAATAGGACTGATTCAAACTGAAAGACAAAAGAAACAAACAAAAAAAAACAGGTAACTCTTTGTAAACTCTATGTTTAATTGTAATCATTTTGTTTTACAATGTGTATGTATATCAAAACATATTGTAATCTTTAAATGCAACAATTTTTATTTTTATATATATATCAATAATACTTCTTAGTTCTATTTTTTAAATTAGGAAGGCTATCAAGGGCTAAGCAATATAATTAAACGTACAGAAATACAACTTTAGGTAATTCCAAGATTCAAGTATAAAGAGAATATTCTGAAAGCTTCTAAACAATGTTACTGTACATATGCACACGTGCGCATGTGCACACACACACACACTTAAAGTAATAGCACTTATCTAAAAGTTATATTCAGACCTAGACTAGATGACACTGCTTTAAAATCTCTGACCAAAAAATGATTTTGCATAGAACAAAGAAACCCTATCTACAGTCTTGAAAATGTTGCTCATGCATTATTTCTGGGAAACAAAATAAATTCCTTATATATGTTAATTTTTAAAAAAACAAAAGAATGCAATGAGATACAAGAAATTACCTCAAGAGCCTTTACTTGGGGTGTTATGATGAAAAAGACATGCAATAGTAACTGTTGGTGAACATGTGAAGAAATATGAGCCCTAATATACTGTTGAAGGAATGAAAAATTGGGCAGCTGCTTTGGCAAAATTGTTGGAAAGTTCCTCAAAAATTTAAACACAGAGTTACCATATCACCTAGCCATTCCATTCCTAGGTATATAGACCAAGAGATGTGAAAACATGTCTATATAAAAACAATTGTAGTAATATTCATAGTAGACAAAGAGTGGAACAAATTTGAATCTTCAACGACTAATGAATGGGCAGACAAAATGTGGCATGTTTGTACAATAGCACGTTATTCAGCCACGTTAAAAAGGTATTGAATATATACATATATATACATACACACACGCACACACATATATATATACATACACACACATGTATAGAGAGAGAACAGAAGAATAGAAATGCCATAGAGATATAAAGCAGATGAGTGTCATCCAGGAAATGGTGGAAATGGTGGAAAGAGAATAGGGGTGAATGCTGATGGGTTTGTGGTTTCATTTAGGGGTGATAAAACAGTCTAGAATTAATGGCAATCGTGTTCTCTTGAGAATATACTAAGAACAATTGAATAATACATTTTAAAAGGATGATGTTGTGGCATATGAATTATATACCAATAGAAAATGGAAAGTGGCAGCCAAGTATGATCCAGAGAAAGGGAATTCCTAGATGGCATGAAAAGATGCTTTATAAAGAGTTTTACTTGAAAGATTCATATTTAAGGTGAAAACCTCATCATCATATTTTGTAACTATAAAGTACTCAGATTTATAGAGTAATTAAAATAGCGCTTGTCATTTGAAATTAAGCTCCAGATGGAAAGTGTCATTGCCAAGTTGATTTATCTCCTTGATTTTCTAGATGTCCACAGTACCATTTTTACACCTAAAATGAGCAATAATTTTATAATATTTATATCTAGTTAAAAATCCATTTTTCCAATTTATTCCATATAAAATGTCTTTTATAAATATTGTTTTGTAAATCCAGAATCTACATTAAGACATACAGAAAGAACATTTGATCATTATGTCAAGTATTTCCTTTTAATCAGAAATAGCCTATCCCCCATTTAGTGATACTGAATTTTTTAGAGTCGAAACAAGTTTTCTTGTGGGATGTTCCAAACTCTTATATTTTTATATTTTTTGTTCCCTGTTACCCTTGCATTTTCTGTAAACTAAAAGAAAAGATGCAATTAGATTTAGGTTAGACATTCCTGATAAGAATTCTTTATAATGAATGTTTTCATATACGCAATAGAACGTTTTCTGGCAACGAGTGATGGGAACAACCTTCACTTGGTTAAGCTGCTGATTTTCTATTGTACAAGAGCGTGTTAGTTTGTAATCAGTAACCTATTTGTGGGTTGTTGTTTTGGCACAATATAAATACATTATTCCGCAGCAACCTTTCAGCCAACAATTTAAGCAACGAACGGTTCATGCACTATTTAAATCAATTTTTTACACATGAGAGACAAAAATGGTGTATTCTGTTTTATTTTACACCTACTTCTACATTTGTTAGCAACCTGTATAAGTTAAAAGTTTTTCCTTTTTGCCCCGGCAACATATACTTTTTTCCCCATCTTTGAATATCATGAAAGATTATGAATTGTTCAATTTGGGATGAGTTACATATAACCAATTACCTTCATATTTTTGATGTTTAAATTTCTACGAATTAACTGATTAAGTCCCGTTATTTCAGTTTTTGCATACTTTCAAGACAATTACATTTGTTTTGGTGCACTTTCTTGATTTCTGGCACAAATAAATTTACATACAATTCAAATTATATGATCTTCCTGTTAAGAGTCACACACTGAAATATCAGTAAAATAACTATCTTTAGCTCTTAAAATACATGCAATAAGCTTTTTATATGGGGTTGAGAGCTTTTTTGCACAAAATTACTATTTCATGATTGTTGCATTTCACTTTCCTCCACATATTCGTTCTTTAATGTGTTCATTTCCCCTCCCTCCTCTCTCTCTGCTACCAGAATGTCTCTCAAATACTTCCTTAACTCTGCTCATAGGATGCCAGCCTTAGTTGGCTTCTTAATCATAGGAGTTGTATGTCTACATTTTGAGAGAAAACAAGTATTTCAGAAATGTGTTTCAAATTTTCCATAAGGATAAAAAGAAAACATTTTTCATTTGATCCAATGCTCTTACCCATACATGTGCTCACACATACATAATAAATTTTAATTGTGTCATAAAACAATTGTATTTTCCACCTGTGAAATATTTTTGTATTTTTCTCTTCTTTCCCATTGTTTTCTATTTTAATGACAAATATCAACTTCACAATACTGTCTCAGAATTTATAAAACACAAATTAGAGGACCTAGGAGAGCTACATTTTCCAAGCAAATGACTATAACAAAGTAGAAAAAAATAATAGGAAGTATGGAACTTTTGACCCAGGAGATTAGTATATTATATTAGTACATAATGTACTAATGTAATAAAAATTATGTTAGTATATTTAAAAAAAGATCTAACCTCTATCTCTTTCTTCTTCATTTCTTTACCTTTCTTCTTAATATTATTTTCTCTTTCTTTTACTAGTATTCTATAAATATCAAACCGGGGCTACATTGAAGTACCCAAGTTATTGAAAAATTGCTTATAACTTTTAGTGTCAAAGAATGCTGTTCTCATTTGAAAATTTCCTCATGTATAACAACTATTACAGATTTTGTCTCTGGAAAAAGAAGGACCATGACTCTCTTCACAACTACTGCTGACACCATGTTTATTCCCTTTTTATTTATCAACAGGACTGCTGAAATCGCTCCTTAACCAGTCTCCTTATCACTTGTCTTTTCTTCTGATTGTCAAAATATCACTCATACTGCTGCTAATAGAACTAATGAATTGTCATTTCTAGCTCCTTAAATGCTCCATAAAATTGCTGTCATTAATGTACAGTATTAGTTTCTTGTTGCTGCTGTAACAAATTACCAAATACACAGTGCCCTAAACAACACAAATGTACTATTGTGTATTTCTAAAGATCAGAAATTTGGAATGGGGCTAACTGACCTAAAATCAAGGTTTTGGAAGCTCTGAATTTCTTCCAAAGAGCTCGAGGTGAATGTGTTCCTCTACCTTTCCAAACTTCTAAAGGTTCCTTCTTCCATCCTGAAAACCACAAGCAACTTCAGAAATGCACGTAGCCCTGTTTCACTCATCTTCACAAACAGCATTGCTAAAGTGTAGTCATCATTGGCAGAAATTTCTCAGGTCATTATGGTGTGTTGAGTTGAGTAAGAACCACCTAGCACATCAGTTGAGCTCTGGATGATCTGTGGATGGCTGACACTTGGGCAGAAATCGAGGAGGGAAGTCACGCCCCAGATATAGATGGCACCAACTAATAGGACACATTCTGGCTGGCTTGTCATCAGATACAAGGAAAGTTGGAAGGCAATGGAACATGTCCACCTAGGTCCTATAACCAGGAAAGTGGTCCTATAACTAGAAGTGGAGGAAAAATAAAAACACTCAGATGAATGAAATTTAGAGTTTCATTTTTTGGTTTGTTTACCAATATATTCATACCAAAACAAAATGCTAAAGGAAATTCTTCAGGCTAATGGTGAAACCTTATCAGATAAATACTAGAATGTTCTGGAAGTAGTAAAAATAATATATCTGTATCTATCTATATAGATAGATAACATTTATTACACACACTATATCATAAACAGAGTCTGCCAAAAATGTATGCACACTTCAAGAAACGAAGAATAGTATGATGTTTTTTTCAACAGAAGGTGTTAACCTCATACAGCAAGCCCTAGAGAATGTTGTATATCGCAGAAAACCCACCACACTGCTGGGCCTTAGAGAAGAAATTGAAAATCAATGTGCAACCATTCTCAATGACCAAGGTCACCCCAGTAGCAGTTCGCCATACTAATAAATGTCTGGAAGCCAATGGATGCCACTCTGAGCACCTCTTGTAATTGTAGAGGTCAAAGGTAACTTGCCTGAATCTCACGATGTCTCTATAAATTTAGTATTGAAATATTTATACAAGTTTTCCTTTCCCGGAAGTGTGTATACATTTTTGGCGGATTCTGTATTACATTTTTCTTGACTATTTTTTAACAAGATAGTTGGTTCTTGAAAGCGGAAAGTAATATTTTGTAGATCTTATAAAATAAATATGTGTGAAACATGTAAAGGATAAGAGGGAGCTAAGTGGAGAAACACAGAAGAAGGAAAATGCAAAATCATTGGTTTCCTGTGCATGGTGATCCTATTCACTAAAATACTAGAATAGATCTACTGAGTCTGAAATGTTCTTTCCTCTGAGTCCAGTGCGGGCTTTCCTAGCTGGGAATTGACACTCAGAGCCATGTCATGTATTTTCACAACTCTATGGCTTTGCCTTTTGCTGTTAGAAGCAGCATAGGCTAATGGCATCAGAGCTTTCTGGGCTAACATGACTAATTCCAGTGGCTTGCTAAAGGATTAGGAGTAACAATCATAGATCCCCAACCCAGTACTTTTGCTACAACAGTGTGATTTTGGAATGTAAATAATAAATGTGTAAAGAAAAGTCTACACTGAAGAGGGACTTTTGTACTGTTTAGTGGTGTCCTATCTAATCTAGCAGCTATGACTTACGAGGAAACCGAAGTGTTCCTTCATAGTTCCTCTTCTCAGGCGGCTTAACATCAATCAGCCCAGATGACTTTGGAGTAGCTCAGCTTGTGACATGGCCTGTGTCAGAGCCAGCAGAGGCCAGACACAGTCGCAGATGTTTCTTACGGAAGAACAATCCAAAAGAGCAAAGGAGGACAGAGGTTGCCAAGTCTCCGCTCCGGTCACTCAGAGAAAAGAGGGCTCAGTAATTGAAGGACCCAGGTGCCACTTTGTGTGTCCATGTGCCCTCCCGGAAAAGGAGTCCAAAAGCCGCCTGAGTCCTTATACTTGGCTGAACTTACCCTTGAGTTTGCGTCTCTAGGACTCAAGCTGATGGAGAGAGAGGTGAAGGGAACACGTGCAATGGAAATAATCTGGAGGAAAGTTCATTGCCAAGCGAGGGATGTGCTGTTGTTTGTTCCTTAAAAATGAAGGCTAGACTTACTGAAATCTAAATTTACATTTACCTGAAAACCATTAGTATTTTTGTAAAACCAAGATGGATTGTCAAACTAAGATTTTGAGTGCTCAGAAGTATGTACTTGAGTTTTATTTGTTAAATGGGTAAAATGTCAAAGCAATAGATAATGTTGTGTTGCAGTTAATGAATAAACTAAAACCTTACCGTGAGACTCCAATACTAAGGAGTATATATATACATACACATATAATTTTTTCCCCTAACCTGTCAGTTCTGTGAGTCCATTTAGGATGACAATTTGACTTAAAATTTCACTGAAAAAACGTTCATGCTATCAATTTCTCCTTCCAAAATCAGTACCATCCATGCTGCCAACTATGATGTATAAACCCCAAATGGGAAAAAAAAAATTCTGTATATTTATTTGTCTTTCTTATTTCCATTGTCTTTAATGGAGAACAGGCAGACAACATCCTTTTGTAGAGGCGAAACTCAGAAATGTTAAACCTAGGACGGAAGTTGTTATTTTGCATTCCTTTATGCTTTTGGTCTCTAAATAGTTGCTCTGAAGATGTATCAAGTTATTTCCAAAGGCTTTGTTTGTCACCTCCTCATTTCTAGTCTTAATCATAATATACACATACTTTAAAGCCTTATGAGAATTGATGAAAAATGCTTTTAGTTATCCCTTCAGAAAACATTTACTGTGGAACTCTGAACAATGGATGCTGGTTACCTAAGATCAGAAACAGGGGAGGGGAAGGGGATAGAGGGGAAGACAAGGGAAAACCAAAGATATTATGTACGGGTATGAAATAACCGTGTTGATTATGATCATTATGTATACAATGTACCAATACATGTTCTTGGTAAAAATAAAGAAAAAAAATCAGAAACAGAAATACAAACATAGCACATCTTTAGTTTCCTGATAAATTATTTTATCTTTAGTTCATTTCATCAGTACAGTTTTTCCCCATTTTTATATTTCCTCCTTTCAGTGATAAATTGTCATGACATTTCTGTTCCACTGGTGTGAGAAGGCTGAGCAAGAGGAACATCGACATTCCTCTCCTCTCACTTCTTAGACTGAGTTTCTGTGGTACCTTTTTTGAAAAGGAGTGAACTTCAAGACCTTTTCTCACAAAATCCACAACAGCTCCATTTCAGCTTCATGAAGCTTTAGTAATGTTTTATTTTTTACATGAATGATGTAACATTTCTGAAATGGTGGCTCAAGACTATGTATATAAGAATTAAGAGGGAGAACTGAATAATTAAAATACTTTCAATGTCAAAAATAACATTGTATGAATTATTCAGATGAGTCAACAAATATTCAAAGTATTTTTCTTTTGAGAACACACACACACACAAATAAAACTACTTCCACTTCACACCTGTATCTAAAACATGAACTTATAGCTACAACTAGAACAGTTTACAATTCAGTAAGTATACCAAATTTAGGAATTTAATATCTCTGTTATGCCTCAAAAGTAAACAAATCAGTTGAATTGAATGTGTATTTATCTTCTTGTTCATTTTGAATGAGCGTGGTAAAAATCCCACAGCTCAAGGTAAATAGGTTACTTCAAATTCATTGCATCACAAGGGCAAACGCTTAGTTTAGTTTTTGCTTTACTCTTAAAGATTTTTATAAACTGAATAACTTACTCAAGGTCTCTTCATTCATCCAGAACTCAGCACTTCACATCTAGAGTTGTAGAAAACTTACCATATCACAATGTAGCTCAGAAATAGGAGATAAGATTCTAGAGTTCTTGTTGCAGTCCATAATTGTGTGGGAATAAATATGCAGTGGGAGCATTTTGTTGTACAGCCAACCTGCCAAGACAGGAATATACCTCATTTTGTGCCATGTAACTCATATATGCTAATTCACTGGCCAAAACAAATGAAGAAAGCCCGCTGCACAAGTTATAATATCATCGTTTTCACATGAAGAAAAACTTTAATACAGGCACATAAATTTAGCAAGTGAATGCTGGAATTGAGATATGAAACTTATCTGTCTCATACTACACAATTTCTTTTCTTTATTCGAACTTCATCATGTTACACGATTCTTTTCGACAAGTCAAGTCACCATTGAAACTAACGATCTTCAGAGTAGCAAAATTATAACAAGCCTCAAAGAGAAATGAAATGAAAGAGAGCAAGTAGATAATGGTGAAAAAACTCAGCATCTTTTAAACTGACAAATCTGTCAAGTCAGGAAAACTGTAATCAGAATGTATTCCTTCTTTTACACTGACTTCCAAAAGCCCAGAGAGGGATCAGTCATCCAATAGTCGTAATTTCTATTTTTCACAGTATGCTAGCTTTATTCTACTGCTTTCAGCCCTTTGCATTTGCCAATCTTCTCACTTTAAAATATTATGTTATAGTTGGTTTTATTACCACTAATATCCTTGTGACAAGCTGAACATATAATAAATAAATGAGTAGATACATAGTCAAATAAATACAAACTAAATTATTTACTTATCAGAAATGTTTTATTCACATCTCTCCAATACTATGGAAACTTTACACAAGCCTATGATAGAATATAAAAATAGGATTAAAATTTATATTTTTTCAGAACACTTAAACATGTTCCTATTTTTATACTCATCTGTTTTCATCATGATCATGTTCTACTTCCACAATCCTGGTGAATATCTGACTGTAAGGATGATGAGATTCGGTGTGCTATTTTCTCCTTCAAGTATGTTTTCATGTGTCTCACTCAGGTCACTATGAATTCTCAAAGGGTGGACAGAGTCCTTTCAATTTGGTCCCTGTGTGTTGAAAATACAAGGCTCAGCAAATCCATCTATAGAATTTGCAAGTTCCCCTCTCTCAAAAACCTGTGCAGTGAACTTTACAACCATTATAATTCTGTTACATGCCATGGAGGCCCACACTCAGGATAACATGAATTTGGTGGGAATCTTGCTATTCTTACCTTTATACATCCTAAACCATCAAAGAAACCCGAGGAAAGTATTTTAAGGGTTGCATACGGACACATGTCAAATACCATTACAGGAAGACTGAATTTTTTCTTATGGTCTCTTTATAAAATACTTATTCAGTGTGACTGATTGAGCATTATTGAGTGCAAAACCAGTTGCTTATTCTGGATGCAAAGAGTCAGTAGTTTATATTTTGTCCATTTCTTTTCCTTACAGGTAACTGGTAATTTGCTTATTTTTAAAAGTTCATGTAATTTAGATAAAATATGTTTTCCCCTGGGAGGATTACATTTTTTTATAAAGAAATATCAAAGAATTTTAAATGTGTTCTCAATTAAATGCACTGGCCCAGATTCTGAGCCTGAGCTAAATTTCCCAAGTCATAGTTTCAATGTTTCAGTCTTCCTGTGACATTTATTGTTCTGCAGGGGAGCAAACGAAGAGAAACTTCAGCACTGGGGAACTTTAGAGATACGACAATAGCTCCTAAATGACCATCATCACAGTTTGAGATACAGAAAGAATTTGACTGAAGCTCCTGCAATAGGCACAGGTCAGAAGATATTGCACAGTTTCCTTTAAGAGAAAAGTTTCAAAGTGATAATAATAATTTGCCATTATGATAATGATGTCTGACAAATTCTACCCAGCAAACACCACAATCTTGAAACCCAAAATGACTGCTTTCTTATTAAAATAGCATCCTCCAGTGAATTATATCTTCAAATCACTGATCACTATTCTTAATTAGCATTTCATTTGTTTTGGTTTGAAGTTGCCTTGTGATCATTGTGCCGTGGCTTCCTTCCTGATATTAGCACCTTTCTGAGTCACAGCAGCCAATGCAGAGTCCTTCATTATTCCTGAGAGTGTGATTTAAAGTAGACTTCGAAAATGGAAGCACACAAGGAGAGAAATGTCCTTGCTGTGTGTGCCCTACAGTGTTGATTCGTATGGAAACACAAACTGTAGGAATAATATTTCAGTGAGAAAAAGATTCGGGAAAATCTTTATTGATGAGTAGAAGGCTAGGTCATTGCATTCACATCCACTCAATTGCAAACAAAATCTACAATTTAAATAGCACACCCTATAAATTCATCCATGGGGATGCTGGAGAGGCAGATTCCAGCTGATCCAGTGGGTGGGGCAGAGAGTTGAATTCCTGAGTTGTTTCCTACCCACAGAGATAGCACCATAGTGTTTTATTTAATTGTTTCCCATAACATCAGCTGCCTGAAGGTAACACTTCCTCATATTATGATAAATTATGGAGAATATCATATGTGGTTAGACTAGCCGTGTCTTAATGAGCAGAATAGGCAGTAAGTATGTTAATACTTCTGTGTCCGTCATTCGTAGGAAAAAATCATTATTGTTAGCAAAGTTTCTCTTCATTGCCATTCGCTTTGTTTTTCATGCTTCTACAAAACAGCCAATATGAATTTTAAGGGCCTTCACCTGAGGTGCTTTTTTCAATGTGGTAGTTTGTAGGTTAGCTTGTGATCATGCAAGATGGTTTCAATATGGATAATTAATTAGAAGACAGTTATAGTTCTCATGGAAGGATATTAAGAAGGCAGACAGTTACAGGATGTAAACAGATGGGAAGAATAAAAAGGGAAAGTTTTTTGTACAGGTGTCTTTTGAACTGTGAGAACACACGTATGAGCTTGATCTTTTCAGAACTTCACGTTACTTAATGTAGCTACCTACTTAAATTGTAAATGTTTTCATTCTATGGAAAACCTTTAGTAAGACAATATATCATGCTGGAGTTGAGCATGTCACTTTTTCACCTTATTTTGTCATTTTAAGTATTTGTCATCGGTGAGAATACAGCTTCCCTCATGAGACTCACATTTAGAAAATTGTGTGCCAGTAATGCTGGTCCCCAAATTAAAATAAATTGCTTTACCATAAAATTAGGTACAAAAACTAGATATTTACTATGTCTCATTTTGACAGGAAGTCTCCATTTTCTAATATTTCATGCATACCACCTCAATCACCTTTTTTTTTTCTTGTCTTTTTGAATGCTGGAAAGCTAACCTAAGAGGAAAGAAGCAGTGAAATGAAAGTGGTTCTAGGACCAAGAAGGTCACTTGGGTTTATTATTTCCCTCATAGGCCCACTTTATATTTTCTTTGGCAGGCAGCACACACACATAGTCGAGCTTAATTGTCCTCCCAGGTACCTTTATGAAATTTACCATATTATTGTCTCACCAGGTGTGTTAAGTCAGTGCACAGTGAACACAGGGTCGTAAAAGAGGTAAATGACTTTCTAAAGTAACTGGAACACACCTAATCTCGCTGAAGCAAAAGGAGATTGATGCTATTCAGTGTTGCATCCAGTAATTAGACAAGAATAAAACTGAAACACAAATAATTTAACATATTTGCTTTCTATTTGAAATGGCAACATTTCTTGACATGAAATTAGAAATTCTCTAAGCTCCTCCTCATAAAAAAACAAATAATTCTTCATTTACTATTTTTAGTTACTAAAACATAGTGAAATATAATAATGCAATTAAAAATGATAAAATATGAGAGTCCAAGTATTCAATACCTACGATGTGATGAGTATTTTTCTGAATTCTTAAAAATGTAAAAGAGAAAATACTGAGAAATGTAACAAAAAGAAAGGTAATACCATATTGCATGTCATGGACTCTATTTAATTTGCGTTCCAGTTTAAGTTCTCACAATAATGGAAATGTTTCATATTTGAACTCTACAATGCTATAGGCTTAGGCTGACTGTGGCTTTTAAGCAGTTAAAATACAGTTAGTGTAAGTGAAGAACTGAAATTTTACTTTAGTTAATTTATATTTAAATGTTCACATGTGACTAATGGCCACCACAGCAGACCACACAGATCTGAGAATTTCCGGAGTACATAGAGAAATTTCGTGGAGGGAGGTTGAGAAAGGTATTCCAAGGGAAGGAAGAACATATACAACGCACAAAGAGGAAACGCACAGAAACATATAGCCAATTGAGTAAAGCAAATCTTTCACAAAGGAAGCATCACAGAAAGAAGCAACAAAACCAGGGAATGTATGTATGTCAGATACAACAAGCAGGATATAAATTCCCAGATAAAAATTTGAGAAGTTTCATCAAGCTCTCATCACAAGTTATTCTAACTTGACACAGCCAAGGAATTTGGAATTGTTTTTGGTGACGCTTCATAAGTATGTATATCTTTGTGCATGCACACACACACGCTCATAACTACCTCCTAAGCAAAAACAGAGAAAGATGGAGGATTTTGAAGGTACAGATTAAACTAGGGTTATCAGGTCTTCTCATTCAAGGGTCAAAAGCAACAACTGCTTTGAAAACAGTCCCAAGATAGTGATTGTGGTTTTTTGAGGAATTTGCTCAGGAGTTACATCGTTGAATGATGTTTCTTTTTAAACACAGTATTATGTTATCTCGGTAGCTATTGTTGGCTGCATTTACAGGAGGTCAGTGACTAAAGAGAAGCCAGGAAAGATACACAATATCAGCAAGGGTTCTTGGATATATGTAATAAATTTGTAGACAGTAGCCTATGCGCTTCACTTTCTAGCTAAGGACTCTGAAGTCAGTCAAGTCAAATTGCGGGAAGCCTCAAGTCATGTTTTTGGTTTGTCTGTTCCACAATATTTCTTGAGTTCTTCAGTGTTCTAGGCGTTCTTCCTAGTTCTGTGGACCTCATGGTAACCAAACCTGCCTCGTGTGTTCATGGAGCCTTGCTTTCTCATGGAGAGAAACTTCCAGGAATAAATCCAACAATCAATCTGTCCTTTCAGCAGTATTTTATTGTCTAGTTACTATCTCCAGACATGGTTCTAAACACTGGAAATACATTATCAAAAAATAGAAAATTTAGAAAAAAAACAAACACTGTCTCCAATTGCGGGGCTTCCAACCTACTAAGGCAAGAGAAAAACGAGATAAACCAGTTAACTATTCCAGGATGCTCAATAAATAACAAAAACTAAAAATTAAAAAAAAAAATGTGATAAAGAAGGAAAAGATGACATAAATTGCACCAATAAATAACAAAAACTAAAAATTAAAAAAAAATGTGATAAAGAAGGAAAAGATGACATAAATTGCACGGAGATGGTATGTATCTTGGAAAGCTGGCCAGGTGAGCTTAGTATGATTCAGAGCTGTAGGTAGAGAAGGGAAGTAAGGGGTGATCCTTCAGGTATCAGCTGCAAGATCTTTTTTGATGAACAGAGGGGAGCACATGTAAGTGGGAACACATGGAGCAGAAGAATATCTGCCACACTGAGGGAACGAGGAAGCTGGTGTAGCTCCAGTGAAGTAAACAAGCTGAGGATACGTAAATGAGCTTGGGAAATTAACAGAGTGTGAGATCATGTAGGCACTCATTTAGTGTACCTGGGTGATGGTTTTTACACTGAATAAAAATAAACCAATAAAGATTTTCATCAAAAGAGTAATATGAACTAACATATTTTAATAAGACCATTGAGACTACTTCGTTGTAAGTGACTGACCGAAGAGGACAAGGGCAAAAGCAGAGATGTCAGTGAGAAACCTAACTACCAAAAACCAGTTGGAAAAATGATGGCAGCCAACCTGGTGACAAGTGGAAAACGCTACGTATAGGCATATATCAATGTCTGACTGTCTGCATATTTCCTGTTAAGTGAAAATGAGGGAGGAGATTAGGGTGTAGCCAACCAGCTGGAAGGGTAGGTGTGACCTGTCAGTCTCGGGGATCCAAATCCCGTGGGCCCAAGCCCTGCACCTGGGATCAACCAGAGAATGCTAACCTCAATTCTTCCACACAAAATCAAACAGATTATTGATAGGACAGGTCAGATCTGACATCAGGATGGAAGGTGCAAAAGACTGTGACCATTAACTTTGTGACCAGTGTAAGCTCTTTCACTCTGAAAAAAGTACTTCTTTTCCCACTTTAATTGGCCTTCACTCACGCTACAGAGCATAATTCCTTTCTTGCCTTTAATAAATGTAAAATCTTTTGTGTGTTTCTTATTTAATTCTTTATTTAGAACAGCAAGAACCTGACTCTAGGAGGGCCCAAGTAACAGAACCAATATGATTTATTCGTGTGTTAGATAAAGAGCAGAAAAGAAAAAGATGCATAAAAATGACTAGTATTTTTGATCTGAAGAACTAGAAAGCAGGAGTCATCTTGGCCTTTTGGGGGGTGGGGTGCGGGGAGAACATGCTGGTCTTTGGGATGATGCTGTGTTATAGAAGAAAGGGAAAATAAGTGGTAAGTTTCAGTAAAGGGTATAATTTTACATGGAATAATGCACATAATGTACATTTTACTATAGACTTAAATAGTCTTCTTTTTTGGTTTTTTGAGACAGGGTTTCACTATGCCATTCAGGCTGGTCATGAACTCACTAGGGAGCCCAGACTGGGCTTGAACTAGTGGCAATCCTCCTGCCTCAGCCTCTCAAGTGCAGGGATTAAAGATTTGTGCCACCACATCCAGCTAGATTTAAATATTGTTCTAGAGAGGGAAGACCATTCCGAGGAACAGAAAGACCAAGGGCCAAGGTCCCAAAAGAGGAAAGCATGACCCAAGCATGTTCAAGGCATAACAAGGGGACCATGGAGGCTTGAGAGGATGAGCAAAGCTGTCATTGAGTTAGAGGTGAGCTGAACTTGTGGACCCTGACAGGACACAGAGTGCACCTTGGATAGTCCTTGCAAGTGATGGGAAGCCTCTGGAGGGTTTGGAGTAGAAAATTTATGTAACCTTAATGTTTTAATATATATTATTCTTTATTGGTATATGTTTGCAATATATAATAATTATATTCATCTTAGGGAATTGGTACATATACATATCACATTTTAATCATTTTATATATAACTTTAATTGAGACATAATGAGGACAATATGACATTTCAACTCATAAATAAAATATATAATGATCAGATTAGATTAACTGACACAGTCATCAAGTCTTTACCATTTTTTGCATTGGGAATTTCAAGAATCTGTATACTAGTGATTTGAAATACACGACTAATTATTACCAACTATAGTTATCAGAAGCCACTTCCGGCCAGCTGCACATCTGTGCCTAATAATTATTATTTCTCTATGACACTCCCCTCTTGCAAAGGGGCAAAAGAAATCCAAAACAACCAGTTTAGACTATCTCAACAATATTCATAATGTATTTTAAGTTTAAATCGAAATCATTTTCTGAAGAATTGATTGTGAGGAAAAGAATACAGTTCAGAGTATATTCAGGTGTGTAGGTCTGAGCAACTAGAAAAATCCAATCGTTGCTTAATGTCATGGGAAGACTGTGGGAGAAGCATCCTCAGGGGGAAAGATCAATTGTTTTTCTTTCATGGTTTATGATTTAGAAATGAGAAATCCACGATGAAGTTGTGAGTAGAAAGTTGTTCCAGTAGTTTGAAGCTCAGGGATAAGATCGACACAGGAGATAGTCTGTACACACACATACTTGCTGATGGCTGGTAGATGGAACCAAAGCTACCACTTCTGACATATTACTTGAGACACCACAACTTTAAAGATGACAAATTTCAAGAGCAAAATGACTGAAATGGAAGAGCCAGTGAAGAAGGAAGGGGATTATGAGTAGTAAGCTGTAGACCAAGGCAAAAAAAAGCATTTTGAAGAGTGATCAGCTATAATGAATACTGTTCCTACATCCAATAAAGTGAGCACAGAAAACTGACTACAGGAAATAGCAACCAGGCAGTCACCAGTGACAATGATAACAGCAATTTTGATGTCATAGTAGGTAAAAAACTATAATTCATGTGCTTTGAAGAAGGAAAATCTGAAACTTGAGTGAGATTTGTAAGACCTGAAGTCATACTGTTTCTCTGACTCCAGGCTGACTTCAAATATTCCTCACACTAATGTGTGTCCTCAGGTATGAATCTTCCCGCCATTCTTACAATAACAATCTCACCTGAAATATAGTTCAATGATACGTTAGAATAATTTTGAGAACATGTATACTTATTGTTAAATAATAGGCTATGCACAGCACATGTAAAAAAAAAAAAAAAGAAAACCACGATAGAAAAAGAAATTTATCTATGACCATTTCTGACTGAAATGATGTTCAAGCATTATTTATCAAAGAAGCAACTCATCGATTTGTCTTGGTTTTGATGACTGCCAGTCTGTAGTATATCTTAGTTTATAATTTCAGTATACGCTATTCAAGATTATTCAGAATCTTTATGACATACAGAACTGTGGTTTGAAAAAGAAGGAAGTTTTAAATACAAAAAGGAACTTGGAATTGAATAGAATGAGGTGAGGGAATATTAAAAATTTAAGACAATTGGTTTTTAAAATATCAAAAGCAACTAGTCTAATAAATCCATGCTACTGTTTGCAGGTTTCTTGCCCAGTTCTTTGTTCAGGACAAGCCCTAATTCTAGAGGCTTGAATGGTATGGAACTATAGTTTGTTTTATTATGTATGATGCAATAGATGTCTGCAAACAAGAAGATGGAAAGAAATCATGTCAAAAGACACAATGTGTGCCCAGTAAAGTTATTTACATTACTAAGTATAAAAGGAAGAAATTACTTAAAATAGCTCATCTCATTAAAATGTTCCTTGGGTTATGCTTCACATTAACAGATAAGTGGACTATTTTTTGTTGTTGTTGTTTTTTTGGTTCACAATGAATATTGCTTACTTGTTCTAATTCATTTTTATAATGTTTCTTTAAAAGAATGTAAATCAGAATTCGGTTCTATCTTGTGAAGAGAATTCATCTGTGAGATCATTTCCATTGCCCATTTTAATCTGAATGGACATTATATCTAATGAGCTTTGCTTGATATTTTGCCAATGCTTAAATGTGTTCAGTAGTCAGATAAGATTGGGAAATGACTGCCCACAGCGTGAAGCCTAGTCAAAGTTACAGGCTTTGGCTCCATGATGGACGCTGCAGAACAGCACTGGATTAACTCGGGTTACAGAACTTTGCTAGAGTTGAGTGTTTGATTTATGAAATGTTAAAAGCAAATTACACGTACTGTTGCAATATGTTTGTATAACACAGAGGCAGATGAATGGAGATATCAAATCAAGGAGCTGATTAGCATCAAAGTTTTAAAATGTATAAGAGTTCAGGAAATGTAGACAAACGTAAACTCCTGTAATGAAGAATAGAATTTGTGGTTGTGAAAAATCTAAGACTAAAGACTTACTGAAAAATTAAGACTTGCTGAATATTAGAGATAGAATATATATTTCCTTTTTAGAAGACAGTGTTCTGAACCTGTTGTTTGACACTCACTCCACCAATTACCAGGAGTTCCACTGTGAGGCTTCCCAGACAACATCATCCAGAGCAAAGGTCCCCAGGTACAGGTCCCAGAATAACAGTTGGTTGGTTTAGATCTAGAATGTCCTCCAAAAGGTTTATTGATCCACTAAAGAGTTCAGAGCAGAAAGTGCTGTTAGGAAGTGGGGTCTGGTGAGAAGAGGCGGGTCTCTGGGGACGTGACCTAGAGAGGTGCATCTTCCTCCCCAGCTCTGCTCTTTGCTCTCTGCTTCCTGGTCACCATGACACGAGCAGCTTTTCTCCGCCAGACCCTTTCACCAGGCCTTTCCTGCCTTGGAGCCAGTGAACTGTGAACCAAATCCCAAAGAAACCATGGGCCAAATTTCCTAATGACCTCTCCTCCTTTAACTTGGGAGTGTTGGGTATTTTGTCACAATGATGAGGAAAGTGGGTAACACACACAGCATAAGAATCACCTTAAAAATTGGCCAGACGTGTAAGTTTGATGCAATATACAGATTCACCAAATCAGAAAGTCTGAAAGTGTAGCCCAACAATCTCCATCAGAGTGACTCTTCCAGGTGATGCATGCTGGTTTATGAGAACCATGGTCCTAGACCATCTTTCTAATCTCATAGATGAGGAAACTCAGAATGAAAACAGGAGGTAATTTGGGGTTATGAATTAGAACTAAAGTGTAGTAACTACCAATCTCTGTGGTATCAGAAATACTGAAGTCCTTTTGAGAATATCTTAGTTTGCTTACCCATGGTCCTTTTACTTGTATTTTATTTCTATTAGAATAATGGCTCTAGTAAAGGATCCATTCTGTGTTATATGGTTCACGGTAAAGTGGTCTTATTCTTATCCTGAGGCAGCTCAAATATGTTTTAAAGAAAAATCAGGTTAACGGCAATGTCCTTGCTCTTGGTTGATATAGTACATGGTGTGTGACCAAATTCTGACACATGAGATAAACAACAAACTTTTGGGAATTATTTACTCACCCCCGGCCAGGAACTATAAGATGGAGAACATCCTTTTAGAACATTGTCATTTTGATCTGAGATAGGGTATCTAGGATTTGTAAAGCTGTTTTGCAACTGGAAGGGTCCTGAGGGCAAATCCAAATGACTGGCATAGTGACAATATCTAAATACAAAAAAATCATAACATCATGGTACCGTTGGACTGCTAAAACAACCTGACACTTGAACCAACGTACAGGAGCCTTTCCTAATGACTGTCCTTCTGAGCATCTTGGAATTGTTGGAAATAGTAAAGGTCTTTATGGTTTAAACCAGTATGACTCAATGTTTCTGCTACTCGATATGGGAGTTTTATCCTCAAGATCCTTTCTTACCGGTAATCCTTAATATCTTATTTTCACTTCACAATTATAAATCATAACAGAAATAAATACAGTGATACCTGGCGTCACTAACTTAATTTGATCCACAGTTCTGGGGAAGATGGCCACAGTTGTGTTAATCACCCAACATGGAGCTCACAAAAGGAAGCGAAATTTTGCCAAACACTTCACAGTTTTGCAAACTGAATTGTTTGCAAACCAAGGTACCACTGTAGACCCAATTTCTAAAAAGGTAGAGAAGAGTAAAGTAGTTTTCAGTTCCTCATTCTACTTCCTTTCTTGAGATAGACTTTTCACTCTGCTTTAATTTTTTGAGGGTTTTTTATCAAATGGTATGTAATAGTCATAACATGTATTGACTGATATATTTTAAAATAATTTCTTTTATTTCCAGGTATGCAAAGTAGCTATTATATTACTTATTTATCTTCAATTTCCATTTCAATCTCCTATTCCCAAAGTTGTACTTATTATATTATTATTTTAATTATATCATTACTTAACTTTATAATTTTAACTAAAAATTATTTTCTGATTTTTGTTCAATAAAATAAATACCTCGGGTTTATTTTCTAGTACATTGGATGAGCGAATGACAATACTTTCATCCAATCACTTCTTCCCTAACTCTTAATGTCTAAGAATTCCTATATCTTGTCAAAGTTCAAAACAAGTATATTAAATGTGTTGGAATTTTTCTAAAGTCATTTGAAAACCATTAGTTATTTACATTTTGACAAATGTCATTCTCTAAAGAATTGGTCAGAGTTGGTGAAATCAGAATCTGAATTAGGATCTGAGGCATTATTAGGCCAGATGCTCAGAAAAATCTATGTGTACCCATCTTTAGAGCAGCACAATTTATAACAGCTAAATGTTGGAAGCAGCAGCCTGTGTACCCACCAACAGATGAATGGATAAAGAAAATTTGGTATTTACACACAGTAGAGTGCTACTCCACCAAAAGAAGGATAAAATGGAATCTTTTGTAGGAAAATGGATGGACCTTGAGACCATCATGTTAAGAGAAATAAGTTTCACTCATAAATTGAAATACTGGTTTCTCTTATATGAGAAACCCAAATTATAAATAAAGAGCAAAATAAAAGATAGATAATAGGAAGTAGGGAGCTAGCTCACTCTTAATGGGGAAGGGGATAAAGAGATGGGGGAGGGGAGAAGGGGGGCAAGGGGCAGGAAAAAATGAATTAAGATATGTTATATACATGTACCAACTCCACCCAAGAAATGTAAATATTGTGTACTACAAACATGTATGATTAATTTTTTTTTAATTTAAAAAACTTGTAAAGAAAAAGAAATGTAAAGGAAAAGAAAATCTGTCACTGAACTTGTACTCTTTCCAACATTATGAAGAAATTCCTTTTCTTTACATTTCATCATGTGATATTTTATTTTGCTTCATATTTGCATTAAAAGGTTCTCGTCTTCCTTCTGCAAGATCCAGTAATATTTATATTCTCTTCTAGATAGAGGAGAAGTGTAGCATGTTGGGACTTCTTTCTTAAATCTCTTTTTACTTCTTGCTCTAAATTGACAAGAAAAGTCCACGTCAGTTGAATTGCTGTCTGAGATTTGTTTTCAAGTAAAAACAAATCATGGGTCATTTTTACTGTTTGGATCTAATCATTTCCTATTTGTTGGATTGTGCTTTGGTTTGTTGTTTTGCACTATGACATTAGGTACCTTAATGCTGGAACCATTTGCACAAACTAGACATTCTTTGTACATCTAAAAAATGCTCATTTTTGCCCTCATGTCAAATTCATAGTTTGTAGATTCAAACTCTGAAAATTTGCCTACCTTCGTTGTTTTCTAGGGTTCAGAACCATGTTTAGAAGCCTGATAGTAATGTGAAAATTTTCTTTCCAGATATCCTGATTTTTTTTCTAAAAGATTTTGATTTCTCCTCTTGTTGGTGTAATACCTGCAATTTCACAATGATCTATTTAATTGAGCTTTCTACATATATTGATTTAATCCTTCATTTTCTAATAGACCTCAGGCTACGTTATATCAGTCAGAATAACTACATAGTTTTTTTTTGTTTTGTTTTGTTTTTTTTTTTTGCTTAGGCAATTATCCTTTTAATTAGCAAAAAATGTTTGTTTTTGTTCCACATTTGCTCTTTATTTCAAAGAATCTTAGTCTTGTATTATG
>PVJO010024957.1:0-23489 GCA_004026905.1 Hystrix cristata
TCATAGGTGGGGCTTTGGGGAGCTAACTGGATCATGGGTGTGGGATGCTCATCACTGTATTAGTCCACTGATGGGTTTATAGCTGGGTGTGATGTTGGGAGGTGAAACCGGAGAAGAGGAGATGGATCACAGTGGTTGTGGCCTGGAAAGTTGTATATATCCCTCCTTCTCCCTTGGTCCCTCTTTGCTTCCTGCCTGACATGCAGCAAACTTTTTCTCTTCTGCTATGTTCTTCTGCCATGCCATCCTTCCTTGGAGCAAGCTGACTATGGACTGAAACCTCTACAAACTGTCATCCAAACTTAACTTCTCCTCCTTTATCTTGTGGGTTTTCGGTATTTTGTCTTAGCAATGAGAAAGTAAGTAAGAAAACATCCTTCAAACTTTTGGTTTTGTCGGTAATTTTTTACATGTTCTAAAAGGTGTATAGTGTTATCTTATTATGATCTTAAACTGTATTTCCCTAACTGCCAGTTATGTTGTCCTTTCCATGAGCTCATTTGCCATTTTTATATCATATTTAGTGAATTTTTTATTTTCTTCAAAAATTTTCTAGTTTTATCATTGCAAAATTTGGAGTTCCTTTAATATGTCCTATATATGAGTTCATTTTAAATGTATGATTTGTGTTTCTTCCCTTCTATGGTGTGTGCTTTTACTCTCTGAAATAAGATTTTCAGGGGAACATTTTTGTTCTGATAAATATCAACTCCAATTTTTGTGGATTATGTTTTACCGTCATGTGTAAGAGCTGTTTGCTGAGCCTGCATGTCAAAAAATATTTTAAAGGTAGATTCTAAACATTCCATAACTTTACGTTTTGTACCTATGTCTATTATCAGTTTCAAGTAACTCTTTGTATAAGATGGATACCTAAATACTCCACCATTTCTTACTGAAAGGATTATGCACCCTTTATTGAATTGCTTTTTAAACTTTGTGAAAATGAAATAAACAGGACTTAGTTGGTAGTGGGGCTATTTCTGGCTTTTCTATTTTTTTTCGTATTGATTTATGTGTCTGTTCCCTTGCCCATATCACAACAGTCTTGATTACTAAGGCTATATAATTATTCTCTAAATCATGCAAGACAACTCTATTTATTCTTTTTCAAAAATTTGTCTGTTTTTATTCTTTTGCATTTACATAAATATTAGAAAAATAGTTCATATCTACCAAAACTTTGCAGGAATTTTAATTAAAGTTGTGTTTAAACTGGATATCAATTTGGGAAGAATATCCTTACTCTGCAAAGTCTTCCAGTCCATGTAAATATGGTATATGTCTCCATTCAATAAGATATTTGAGATATTTATTCAACGCGTTTAGTTTTCAGCATGAGTTCTATAGATTTTATGTGAAATTTACACCTACGTATTTCATTATATGGAGATTATAAGTAATACTGTGTTTTGAATTTCAAAGCTTAAATGTTTATTACTAGTAGATAGAAATATAATTAATATTTCATGTTGATTTTGTATCCTGTAACAATGGTAAACTCTAGGAGTGAGTTTTAGGAGGGTTTTTCTGTGTGCATGTAAATTCATTTACATTTCCTATGTAGACGCTTATATCATCTGTAAATAATGTCATTTAATTTTTCTTCTTCACTCTGTGCACCTTTTATTTTCTTATTGGATTGCCTGACACATCAATTCCTGTTTAAATAATGATAGTGAAGGGTTGTGGATTTACCTGAGTGGTAGAGCGCTTGCCTAGCAAGCACAAGGCCTGAGTTCTATCCCCAGCATCTAAATAAATAAATAAATAAATAAAGGTAGTGAGAGCAGTACTCTTACCCTGTTTACAAACTTAGGAGGAATGGAGTCAGTTTATTACCATTAAGTATCACGTTCTTTATCATACTGACAAGGTAACCTCTCATCTTTTAGAAGCATTCATGAATACTATTGAATCTTTCACATTCTTTCTTTACAGGGATTGATATAATCTTGTGTTTTTTTTTTAATTTGCTTGTCAGTAAGGTAGATTACATTGATTGATTTTCAAATATGGAATCAGGCTTACATTCCTGGAGTAAAATCCTCTTAATTGTACGTTTCTTTCACACTTGTGATTTTCATTTTTTAATATTTCATTAGGATATTTTGCATTGATATTTTTGAAATACATTGGTGTGTACTTTTTTGTTGTATGCTGAATGTTATCTAATTTTAGTACCAGGGTAAGAATAGTTTAATAATATGTGTTTGGAAGCACTCCTTTCTCTGTGGAACTGATTGCACAGAATTAATGGGCATCCTGTTAAAAATGCTTGTAGAATTCTCTAGTAAAATCAGATTGGCCTAAAGATTTCTTGGGTTTTTTTAAATCAATTTTAATTGAGAATTTAGTTTCTTTAATGACTGTCCATTCAAATATCTTATTTTATCTTAAATGATTTGCGGTAATTTATAGTTTTGAAAAATTAATTTCATTTAAGTTATCTAATTTAAGCCTTTATTGTTGTTTATAATGTTCTCTTACTAACTTTTGGATGTTTTCAATGGTGTGTGGTAATATTTGCTATCTCATTCTTGATATTGGTAATTTATGTCTTTTTTTGTCAATCTGGCTATAAGGTTGCAATCTCATTGATCTATTTTTTGAATAATTAGATTTTTGTTTCATTGATTTTATTTCATTAATTTATGACATATTTATTATTAACTGTATTATTCTTATTTCTCCCTTGGTGTTTCATTGGCTGGAGTTGAGATTATTGATTTCACACTTCTATTCATTAATGTGAGCATTTAGTGTTATAAATTTCCCTCTAAGTATATTTTTAATTTTCATTCAGAGCAATATATTTTTATCTCCCCTAATAAGTCCTCATAGACTGACTGTTTCAAACCATTTTGTTTATTTTCCAAGAGTTTGAAATTCTTCCTTTTATATTTTTATTATTCCTATCTTAGTACAACTCAATTGTGACCAGAAAGCACATTCTCCTATTTCAGTTAAATTTTGATAAATTTTATGTTATCACCTGGGATATCTTCTATTTCCATATGTGTTTTATGAATGTGTGAAAGGAATATGTATATTGCTGTTGCAGGGTTGAATGGTCTACATCAATTAGAAGATTTTGGTGGATAATACTATGAGTTCTATATCACTATTGATTTTATATCTAGTTAATCTTTCAATTGTTGACAAAAAACTGTTGAAGTCAACAATTATAATTCTATATTTGTCTATTTCTCCTTTCCAATCTATTATTTAATAAGTCATATGCTTTGTAGCTCTGCTTTTTTGTGCATACACATTCAAGAATGCTTCTTGGTCACTATACCTTGTAATCACTATGTAACAGGTGTGTACACTCCTCTCTTTGATATTTCTCTGCCAAATTAAATTTTTTAAATCTATCTTTCTGATATTAAAATAGCCATTCCTGCTGATTTCTAGTGAAGGTTTTCATGGCATGACATTTTCCCAATTTTTCATTAACACGTATCTATACAAATTAAATTTGTAAGAGATTCTTGCAGATATGAAATAATCGGGTAATTTTAAAACTTTGCCAATGTCTCTCTTTTAAAGGGCTATTATATTGTTTATGCTTAATGTAACTTTTTAAATGTAAAGTTTAAATCTTCATTTTATTCTTTTCTGTTTGTATCCTCTATTTTCTCTTTACTGCATTTGTGTAAGCTTGTTGAATATTTTTAGAATTACATATTGATCATCCATGGTGTTTTTAAATGCATGTATTTGTACGTTTTTATTACATTCTACTGGTGTTGATATTTACTAATTTGAGTAAAGTGTAGAAATGAAACATATTACTGGGAGTACTTCTATTACTGGAAAGACAGATTAGATAAATGATTTTCTTTTCTTCTCTTTAAGGACAATTAAAATCACCATACATTGTATAAAAAACAATCATATGAAAATTCTAAAACACAGAGAGAAGGTAGAGTGGCTAGAGACCTTGTGTCCTTCTATAGACTGAATTGTATAAATCCAACATTTATATGTTAGAGCCCTAATCCCAAATGGACTTGCATCTAAAGATAAAGACTTTATAGAAGTAATTGAGTTTAAATGAGGTCATAAGAGTGGTGCCCTAATCTGACAGAACTATGGCCATATTAAAGATTTCTCGTTTTCTTCTGGGTAAGGACACATGAGAAGGCAGTCATTTTCAAGCCAGGAGGGGCATCCTTTCGGAATTCAGCCATACAGTATCTCTAGGATTAAGTCTCAAAAACTGTGAGAAAATGAATTCTGTTGTTGTGATGAACTTTTCAACTTGAGCAGGAACACCCAGCTGGACTGAGTTGATGTGGTTCTGTGCATAGAGGATCCACCTGAGGATTGTTGCCAACACAGTATAAAGGAGAACGGGAGCAGAGGATGGCAGCCAGCTGTTTCCCAGGAGAAGCTCTGTTGCAGCAGGTTCTCCCGAAGGGAACTTGGCTGTTTTCCTCACAGGAGGAGCTCGGGGCCTTGCTGTCATTGGGGATGGCTGCTGTTTGCTTTGGGGGAGCTCTGGTCTTCATCTCTGCTGTGAATGTACACTGGCTCCAGTATAGGATTTCTTCAGCCTTTTAGTGCTGATAAAATGTACATAGGACATAGTCGGGCACTCCCAGCCTTTGATAGGAACTTTTGGGTCTCCCGTACACAGACATTCTGCACTATTCCTGCATTTGGCTTGTGTATGAATGTTGTAGCGTGTAAATGTCCTGTATTAAATCTGTTCTCTTGCAAACCACTGACTGTAGAAAAGTAACTAATACAGTTATCAAAGCCACCAAGTGTATGATATTTTGTTATGGAAGCTCAAGTACACTAATAGAAGGTCTTAGTAATGGCATGGTGACAGGAATGTTGGAACATTAGGAAGGAAGGAGTGAAAGAATAACACTATGTTTAAGTCAACTGGACTTTACTTTTATTCTTGAGTTTTCTTAAATTATGTTTGCAGGTGAAGCAAAAAATGACAACTTCTAATATGGCCCTCACTTTATGCATAGACAATATTTAAAACAAATAGAAATGAAAGAAATGGCTGGGTATAGTTGCACACACTTGTAATCCTAGCGCTAGAAAAGCTGAAGCAGGGCGATCACCACGAGTTCGAGGCCAGCCTGGGCTACACAGTGAGTTCAAAGCCAGCCTGGACTATATAGCAAGACCCTGTCACAAAAAAAAAAAAAAAAAATCATGAAAGCGATTAAATGATGTATTGTAGCCTATGTTTTTAAATTGCAGGTTTATTAAGATATGATCCACATAGCATGTGTTGTAAAATATAATTAAAATAAAATTTTGGCCACCACAAAAAGCTCCAGAAAAGTAGAAGAGGGGGAAATCAGTTTTACTCTTCCATAAGCATTAAACCAAAATGTTATACACATCACACAAGCTGCTAAAAAGATTACGAAGTTGGGAATTTTACCATTTTATATAGTCAAGCACATACAGCCTGTTTAACATATTTTGCCAAGATTACTTAAGTAACAGAACTTACAGCAATATATGCTGTATCTTAAATTCATTTTGTAATTGAAGTAGTCACCTGCATTTGTTAATTATTTTTACAAATGAAAAAGTACCTTACTCATACCATTATGATAGGAAATAGGTTTGTAACTTGGAGTTATGCACCTTCCCTCCCACAGAAACATAGGAGATAAAGGTTTCCCTTTTTTGAGTCCTTTATTTCAAAGAGATAGCTTCTGCATTTTTGACAAAAAATTCGAGGAAGAGCCTTATTTTGCTTTAAAAAGATTCTCATTCATATTTAAGAGACACAGAAAGAATTCACAACTGTAAGTTTGTTTTACGCAAATAAGAAAAAAGAGGCAATAAGTCTCTTTTCCTTCTTGTGCCATCAAGAATTGAATATTACTTATTCTTGTTCTTAATTTGTATTTGCCTTCATATATTTGATTAACTCATTTGAAGTATATAATTTATAATTTTAGTGTAATTAGAATTTAATAATTACCACAATCAATTTAGAACATTTTTATCACTTCTCAAAAGAATCGGTTTCCTATTAGCACTACATGTCATTCAACATTTCCAGGCCTAGATGAGAATCAGTGTATTATATATACGTATGTTTTGCATATTCTAATCATTTTTGTCAGATGAATCATATATGATCTTCTGTCACTTATTTTACTCATTTAACATCATTTTAAGTGTTCATATCAGTTGTAACAAATGGCAATGTTCCATTTTTTATTGCTGGCTGATTTTCTGTGGCATAGATAAACATGTTCATCTATTCAGTAATGCTACTGTGAATATTCATGTACGAGTTCCTGTGTGGGAGTATGTTTTCTTTTGTCTTAGGTGTATCAAAAACTGAAATTTCTGATTCATGGGGTAGTACCAGCTTTATTTTTGTGACGACCTCCTAAACCATTTTCCCAAGTGACTGCATCATTTGCTTTTCCCGTCAGCAGAATATGAAAATTCCATTTTCTCAATGTCTTGGAAATTAGTTATTATTATCTGTATTTGTCATCCTAGTGGGTAAAATATGCTATTTCATTGCAGCATTGATTTGCATTTTGTTTCCGACTATTGATATTTGACGTCTTTCGATGTACTTTTGGCCAGTTGTACCTGCTTGTTAGAAAATTATATATTCAGACCATTTGTGCATTTCAATTATTTGATTTTATGTATTTTAGTTGTAATATTTTCTTTTATGTTTCAGATATGAGTCCTTTACCGGGACTTATTAGGACAGAATGTTTAAAAATTTTAATGGAATTGGACTAGTACACTAAATAAATTCACTTAATGCAAAAGAAGAAAATAAAAAAGAAACAGTGAAAAACTTCCATGAAATATATAGAAAACGCAAAGGAAAGTGACAGATGTAAATTAAATAATATAAATAACATTAAATTTGAGTGGATTAAACAATCCAATTAAAATGCCATAACTGTCAGACTGAAAGAAAATAAGATTGAGCTATATTTTCTTTATAGGAGACACAATTTATAATCAAAGATACAAATAAATCGAAAGCAACCATAAAATATCTTGTTTGGTCAGTGCCACTGTTTCAGCTAATAATGGAAGGAAAATAATAAATTAATAGAATAGACAGATTAAATGATGACATATCTGTTCTCTCCCTTTGAAATTCAAGTCTTACATTTGTACTATTTACACTTTCATCTTAACACACCATCAGGAGATTTACAAATTACAAATGAAATGCTTTAGTGCCTGCTGAAGGACTTCTAAGCTGAAACATGTAAAAGGTACAAGTTGAGGAGAAAGGCTCAAATAAAGGCACTTTGAAATTATACTGAAGGTTCTGAAATTTAATGAAAATGTTTTTATTTAAAACAAGATATACCCCCAATGGAACTGGATATTTTTCAAAAGATCATGATCACGCTAATGCAAAGTTAGAGGATTGTTTTGTATAAAAGATCTTGAATTATTACTGATGCAAAATTCATAAAAATAAGTGCTATCTGTTTCCCAAATTATAGAGTAGTATATATTTTTTTTTGGAAAATTATTAATGTCTACTTTAAACAACACAAATCTGTTCAGGTTTTTGTACTCCACAGGAACTTACTGTTCTCTGACTACGCAGTTATTATTCGAGGTTGTGGTGCCACAGAATCACAAGATATTAAACAAATTTGGAAAGTAAATTTAAAAAATATTAATTTGGAAAGATCTTAGATTACCTACCATATGACATGTTGATTACCTTTGACAGGGGCGGGGCAGGGGCAGGGGATTGAACTCGAGGCCTTGCGCTTGGTAGGCAAAACGCTCTACCACTGAGCTAAATCCCTAACCCCCCATTACCTTTTTCATTACATAGATCACTGGATATAGAAAATACCAGAGAAATGTGGAGTTAAATGCAGTTTAGTCCCTCGCTGAACTAATGTCTTTCATGTACCCAGGGCCGACTTGTCCCTGGAACTTTTTCTGTACGATGTTCGGGGCTGATGACTGGCACAGGAAGTACTGTACCTATTGGAACTTTTATCCTAAATCTGCTTCTTTCATTCACGTCAGGAAAATTATATACACCCCAATTCTCTGTTCAAGCATTACTCTTCAATATAACACAGTTTACATTACAGTGTAATTTGACTTTGTTTTAATAACAAGTATTATTGCCTTGGATTTGTTCCTTTTGCTGAGTACCCTCCATTCTATCTGGTAAGAAATTATCTATTATCCTATTTGCTTAACAGTACAAAGAAAATGTCACATTATTTTCAGTGTCCCATTAGGCCATACAAAGTGTGCAGGCTGTCTGCAAAGTTATGGTGACATTAGAATTCTCAATCTGTCAGGAAAACTGCACTGATTATATTAGATCTTACGAAGGCACAAAGCTTTTCAGGTACACTGACTTTTCATTGTGAAGATTTCTACTGTGTTAACTGACTTAGTGTTTATTATTATGCTGTTCTATAAAGCAGGTCTGACTGAGAACCTACCATTCATTCTGACATGGGACCTAATGGAGACTTTTAAGAGTGCAAGTAGGGCTATATGAAATCACAAAACTATTACCTCATTTATACATTCCTAATTACTATAAAAATTAGCACTACACAATAGGATTTTTGCTATTATTGGATTTCTTTTTTAAATTATCATTTCTGAATTATGGTATTTTGTATCACTGAAATAAACGAAAGTGAATAAATAATTTTGGCTCAGGTCACAGCGGAACATGCAGTATTTGACTTTGAATTTAGATTTAGTAGACAGGTTAATTTTTCTAACTTCCAGGTGAACCAAATTGAGTTAGAATATTTACCATCAATAACCATAATAGTCTCACACTTTCGTGTAATTCTTATTGATAGTGCTCGTACACCTCCGTTTCCCTAAACTCTTACTCATTTTTGAATCAATCCATCCATTTGGTGTTTACATAAATTTCTTACTTTGATCTATAAAATTATATTCCTATCTATATAAAAATCTTCCTTAATTTTTCTCTCTCATTCAACTCTCTACACATTTTTTATTTGTTCAAGACTTGGCGAGACTTTTGCTTATCAATCTATCCATTATAAGTGGGAAATATTAATATATAACCATTTGTATTTGTATGTATTATCAGTTCTTATTATTTGTGGATTCATATTTGCAAATTGCTTACCTATATTTATGTGTAACACCAAAATCAAGAACTGTTTTCAGGTGTAATTTGTAAATCAGTTCAAATTTTTCATTCAATATGTGACTTTCCAGCTGAGATTGAAGCAGCGACCACTTTGCCCTCATTTTTTAGTTTTCATACTATAAATAAGAGTTCTTTTGTGTGTATATTTATTGCCATATCTTGTTCATAGTTTTGTGCTTTTTTGTTGGTGATTTGTTGTTTAAAATGGCACCCAAACATAGTGCTGAAGTGTTAAATGAAAAGGGCTCTTGGGCTGAGGATTTAGCTCAGTGGTTAGAGTGCTTACCTCGAAAGCACAAAGCCCTGAGTTCGATCCCCAGCACACACACAAAAAAAGGGCTTTTGAAGTACTCTATTTAGGGAATGTGTATTATATAAGCTTTGCTCAGAAATGAGTTATTTTACTGTTTATTGTGAGTTTGGCATTAATGAATCAACAGTATGAATTATATAAGGTGTCTTTAAACAAAAACACACAAAAACTAAAGTTAGGTATTGATCGATTGCTAAAATATAGCCAGGGGATTTCAGGAACCTAATTCTCTCTTCTGCCTAGGAGCAATGTTCTAGTATTCCCTCACTCCATTTCCTCAGGGATTCTATAAACCATAACAGCCATGGGTAATGAAAATTGACTGGATTAGAGAGAGAACAAGACAAGAAACTCTGTCTTAGCTTATATCAGATGCAGTGGGCCCATGGGCCCACCAGTAGAAACAATGCAAATCTGTTTTCCATCTGCATGCCAAAAGGGAAAATTGAAGTCCTTAAAACTCTAAGCTTTCCTTACAGTTCCCTCTCCCCATTCCTTATATCCATAGTGAATAGTTTGTATGTTTTAGAATCATTAAGAAAAATCTTTCTCCCCAGAGGTGGAGAAGATGGCTAAAGTTTTGTGTTGAAGGAGTTGAACAGCTCAGGCTTGCATGTGGCTGCCTTGGTACATTTCAGGAAGAGGCCTGTGTTGGCAGGGACTTGTGTCCAGATTGGATACCACCAACCCTGGATATAGACACCTCGCTAAAATGATAGTGGGTGCTTGAGCTAAGAACACCAAGCAGGAGTGGACCCAAAGGAAGAGTCCAATGCTCATTCACGGTAAGGACAAAAGTGGCGCAATTTACCGTGAAGCAGATAACTAACAAAGGCTTAGATAAATCCTTTAGGCAGTATTGCATTAGTATGAACAGGATGGACACCTCTACCTCCGAATTTTAAACTTTTATTGTATTATTTGACATGTTCAAGACCTTCAGAAGTTCTGAGATACCACTAGGTACTAGATTTATCCTGAGAAGTGCAGAACAAAATTATACACATATGTACACTTGTCTCTTTTGCTTGTTGCTCCTTGTTTAGCAAACTTATAATCACATTGCTTTTGGTCAGATCAACTTCGAAGCCAATAAACTGGGAGCTGCTTTCCTTTAAAGAATAAGGAGAGTATATAACTAAGCCTCCACAAATATCACATCTCTTATGTAAACTCTCTACATTATTGGTGTTTCAAATAGGCCATTGTAAAATCATTTAAGTATATCACATTCCTTCCAGTAAAAAAAAAATTATGATGTGTATTTCTGATTATTTTCCCCCAATTAGAATCAACCCATTTCTTGAGTAATTTATTTTCTCATCTGCCAGTTTCTTTAGAGACAACAAGGTACTGAAAATTTTAATTCATTGTTACTACTAATGGTGCTAATTCATTGTTGCTATTGTTTAAATATAAAAAAGTAACACAGTTCATTGCATCTATAATGTAGTTTGAGAAAAATACATCCTTTGATACCTATCAAGTCTATCAAAATAAGCCTGTAATATTTTTATTTATTTTTCATAAGTATTTAATAATTACTAAATATAAGGGATTTACACTAAAGCATAGTTTATTTTCTATAGGGACAACTATTTTTTATTCAAATTATTTTAGAAACATGAAATTGATCATATTTGATATTTTGCTCTTAGATAATCTCCACTTACTTTTAATGAAACTGAAATAATTCTGCATAAGAAAAATATATGTGTAAGAATATTGAAAAAATTATACTAGCAGTAACTATTAAAAATAGTAAATGTGCTTTATTCTGGCAGAATATATTAAAATAATAAAACCTTACTACCCTTTCAAACACTTCAAGTTCATATGTCACACATACACAAAATACCAAGTATGAATTCTAAAGGCAGCAATATATTTAATGAACACTTGTTTTTTTCTCATTTTGGTAATCTTTGTCAAGTGACAATTCTACTGACTCGTTATTTTATACCCAAATTATTTTTTAACAGATATAGTGTTTCACATTTTTTGGTATATGTTTGTGATACATAATAATTACAGTCATCTTGGGGAATTGGTACACATACCCATCACATATTACTCCCTTTTAGTTCCCCTTCCTCTCCTCCTCTTCACCGCCATCCCGTGTCGCAGATCCCTTTCCTATCTCTGGTTTCCTATCATCTCTCTTTTATTTTGCTCTTTAAATTATTTATATTTTGTGCTTCTCATATAAGAGAAACCATCCAATATTTACCCATCTGTGTCTGGTTATTTTGCTTAGCATTATGGTCTCAATATATATCCATTTCCCTACAAACAACTTGAATGTATATTTCTTTTTGGCTGAATAATACTTCTTTTTGTATATACACTACTTTTTATTCATTCATATGTTGATGGGCATATGGGACGTTTCCAAGATTTAGCAATCATGAATTGTTCTGCAATAAGCATGGGAATGCAGCTACCACTATGATGTGAGGTCTTTAGTCTTTTGAGAAGATATGTGGAAGAGGTACACCTGGGTCAAATGGAATTTCTATTCTTAAGTTTTTTTAGATCTTCATATTGATGTCTAGAGTGGTTGTACCATTAAGTTTTTTTAATGGGTCTATTCCCTTCACAGATAGTTTTAAATGTTTAAAGTGAGAATTTAACAAGAATTAGTGATCATTCAGAATTACAATGTTCCTAGAAGACTTTTCATTTGCTAAGTATCCATGAATTGTTCGCTTTAAGGCACTGTTATCTATGATATCTTCAGCAAATTTTACCGGACCTTTCCTCTCCCTGACTTTAAACACAGTACAAAATATCCTGAGGAATCATGGAAGTTTTATGTTAGTCAATTTCCATAGTTTAATTATTTCATTCTTGTCAGTTTACATCATTATATTTTAGAAAGTAATTTAATCACTCTTTAATACCAGTGCTGGGTATTTAATGTCATGGTAACCTTAATACATCCAGTATATCCATTTTGTTTCAATTCTTTCACTTACGGGAACATAGGCAATAGGGCATCCATCAAAACTGAGACAAGCCAAACCACAGGACTTAATGTCACTTCTCTGGAGATTCATTTCTCATGGTATGTTGAAGTGAAGGTATTGTGCTTTTCTGTTGGGAAAAAAACAAAAAACAAAAAAACAAGTCTTATACCAGCGAATCTATCACGCTAACCAAAACCTTCATATTATGTTAAAAGTTTATTCCTTTAGTGAAGGTCAAATTTTTATAAATATTTCGAATAAGCAAATTTTAACATACCTATAATATATATCAAACGTATGATCTGTTAAAAGTATAATAAACTTAATTGTTGTAAGCCAGATTTTAACTTTTTTACTCTTAAATTTTGAAGATAATGCTAATTACTAAACAAAAGTTAATGTTAAGACATGTAATGTGTGATATTAAGACAAAATGCCTATATTTTATATTTAAGAATAATGTGTAAAATGAAAATAAATCCCTTTCTGTAAAAAATATCAATTAAATTTTATTTCACAATTATTGCTTTATTATATGAAGAAGAGGTCTATAAATAAATGACACCTGGAGGCATTAAGCCACAAAATGATCAAATGACTGATTTAAAATATAATTTCTTCATCATATATATAAATGGTATAGAAGAGAAATGTATGTAGTGATTTATAATAGTATTATACAGTAATACTTTTGAAAGTATATATTAGTTCTGCCTTTACATTATTTTTGCTTGAAAAATTTTTATTTACTTGGAGTGGTGGTGAAGGGTTTTGATATATCTATAAATGATAGAAAAATATTTTCAAATGTTTTTAAATGAAATTATGTATTATGAATTTATCGACATTTATTTGTAATTGTTCCTTCATATTTTTTTAGTTGGAACAATAAAGATTTTCTACATGAATTTTCATGTAAATTTATATGCTTTTTTGACAACAGAAATATAATTCAAAACATTCCTACATTCTTTGCAGCATTACTCACAAGAGAAAAGATATTGAAACAACTAATTTGCCTGTCAATGAAATGGATTTTAAAATGTGATATAAATAAACAACAGAGTACTATTAAGACTTTTAAAAAGAGGAAATTCAGTTGTTGCCACAACATGGATCAACCTAGAAAATGTTATGCTAAGTGACATTTAAAATCTTAGAAAGATAAATATCATATGATCTCATAAGTGGAGTTTTAAAAAGTTGAACTCAAAGAAGTGGAAGAATGATCATTGCCAGAGGCTGGGAAGGGTAAAAGAAGAAAAGTTAGATAATGATAAACTTTAAAAAGATTCAGTAGTACAAGAAGATTGAGATCTGGTGTTCTATTGCACAGCCCAGTGGCTATAGTTAACAATAATGTGTTGTATATTTCAAATTTTTAAAGGAAGTTCTGATTGTTTCCACTGAAGTGAAATGATGAATATTTGAGATGGTATTTATCCTAATTAGTTTGATTTGATCACTCAGCCATGTATACATGTACTGAAAATCACATTATAACACAAAATTTTATACTATTATTTTTGTGAAGGATAAACTTGAGTCATTTGTTGGGCAATAGGTGCAAGTTGAGACCATAAAGTTAAGTGAAATAAATCAGACCCACAAGGTTAATGTCGCATGATTTCTCTTATGTGAGAAAAACAAAATATAATTAAACACCAAACTAAAAGATAATAGGAAATAGGGAGCTAGATATTTTGAAAAGAGAAAGGGATAAAAATATGGATGGAGGAGGGAAGGCAGCAAAATGATGAGGATGAAAAAAGAATTAAAATGTGTTATGTATAAGTACCAACTGCCCATGGGGAATGCGATTATTATGTACTGCAAACGTACTAGCCCAAATAAAAATTGAAAAGAAAATAAAACTTTAAAAACAAAAAAAAATGGAAACTAGAGCTAATGTTCCAATACACCATATTTTTATTGCACATACATATGCCCATATAGCAAGGTAAATACTAAATATCTGAAGTTATTGTCTTACTCATAAATACAATCTAAATTAATGACATAAAAATCAATTGTATTAAAAATTGAGTACATATATAAATTACCAGTCATTCAGCAAAATTATCTTGTCTTTATTTGTGAGTACGCCAAGTCTGAACAAAACCGTTGGGATTTAATTTTTTAATGGCCACCTCTTTGAGCAAATTGCTTCTGTGTAATACTCCCAGGAGTGGTTAAATGCTGAGGCACGGGTTAAGATGCAAAAATAATTATTTTATCCAACAAAATGTAAAAAAAAAAAAAGTTTCTGCAGCTCTGAAGAATTACGTTTTAATAATAAAGGGACCAAATGGGTTTACCTTTGAGAAATCAAAATGTCTTCTCCCAAACACCTAACAGTCACATTTTTTGTACCTACCACCCTTATCAGACATCCCCAAGTAAAAGTTATGTACTTTTATTAAAGTTTATTTACCATGTAGGAAAGTCTGTTTAACCAAATTATTAATTTAAATCTTCAGAATGGCCTCTGGAGTCTTCAAATATTCTAGATAATTAAGTTAGTCAGGTTTCAAAAATATGCAAAATAAAACTTTTATAATGAGGCAGGCCAACAGTTTCATTCAGAACCTGGATGGTTGTGTACCAGGAATCCATTCATTGGCTATTAAATGCTGTAATTTTTAATTTTATTGTCATGTAACTAGGTAGTAAAACAGATTGTAAAGAGGATTGTCTTTTTTTCTTATAAAACAACATATGATAACCTTTTTTATTAGTACATGTTTGGAGTATATGATGCTTGCAATCATTTTAGGGAGTGGGTACATGCAGTTAACATGTACTGATTCTTTGTATTCCCCATTCCCTAAACACCCACTTTCCTCTCACCATATCTAGATGCATGCTCATCATTTTCACTATTATTTTAGTTCACATTAGCAACATATGAAGGTTACATTAGCCATGGGTATTTGGCATATGGATATGACACATCTTAAATCCTTGTATATCCCCTTCCTTTCTCCCATCCCCCACCTTCAGTCTCTTAGTCCCCTTCCCATGTGCAAAATATTCATCTCCCTGTTTTCTTTCATCAATCATTTTAATTTGTTCTTTAGATTACTCAAGCGAGAGAAACTGTACTGTATTTAAATTTGTGTCTGATTTATTTTGTTTAACATTATATTTTTAAGACAGATACATTTTCCTACAAATGTATGGAATTTATTCTTCACAGCTGAGTAGTATTCCATTATATATAGACACTATATTCATTTTATCCATTCATCTGCTGATGGATATATAGGCTGCTTACAACATTCAGCTATTATGACTTGTGCTGCTATAGATATTGGTATGCATGTATCTCTGCAATATGATGTCTTCAGCTATTTTAGGAAGATACCTAGAAGGTGAATAGCTGGGGCAAACAGAATTTTTTAGCTTTTTGAGAAATCGCCACACAGATTTCTATAATGGTTTTTCTACTTTACGTTGCCACCAATAATGTAAAAGTGTTCCTTTTTCACCACAATTCATGTCAGCATTTGGTATTATCTGAGCTTTTGATGACTGTCATTCTTTCTAACCCATGAGATAAAAATCTTAGTGTGGTTTTAATTTGCATTTATCTAATGGCCAAAGATGTTAAACATATTTTTTATGTATTTATTGGTCATTTTTCTTCTTGATCTCAGCAGTGTCTATTCATCTCAGTTGCTATTTTTGATTGGGCCTTTTGGGGGGGTCTAAATTCTTGAGTTCTTCATATATATTCTCTATATACTATATATTCTTTTTTGGGGGGTCTAAATTCTTGAGTTCTTCATATATAGTCTCTATATAGTCTAGATACTAGTCTTCTGTCTGAGGAATAGCTGGCAAAAATTTTCCCATTTAGTACATTGTTTTTTGTTTCCTTTCCTGGGCAGAAGCTTTTTAATTTGGTATAATCCCATTTGCTAGTTTTTCTTGTTATTTTTTGTGCAGTTGGAGTTATGTTCAAAAAGTCCTCCCCTTTACCAATGACTTAAAGAATTTTACCTATTTTATTGTCCAGTAGGTTAAGAGTTTCTGTTTTAATACTTAGACCTTTGCTCCATTTCCATTTCAGTACATGGTGAGAGTTATGTGCCACCTTTAGTCTTTTACATGTGGATAGACAAGTTTCCCAGCACCAGTTGTTAAAAAGCCTATCTTTCCTCCAGTGTGTGTATGTGGACCCTTTGTAAAAGATCAAGCAGCTCCATGTGTCTATGATTGTTTCTCCATTATCTGTTCTGTTGCCTGTTATTTGGAAATACTGTGCAGTTTTAACACTGTAGTCTTGGAGTATAACTAGAAGTCAGGTATTGCAATGTCTTATGCTTTGTACTTGTTAACCAGAATTACTTTTGCTCTTCTGGGTCTTTTTGGTTCCATGTGAATTTTAGGATTGTTTTCTCTAGTTGTGTCAGGAATGCTGTAGAAATTTTGATTGAGATTGCAACAAATTTATAATCAGTTTTAGAAGAATGACCATTTTGGGGTTGGGGATTTAGCTCAATGGAAGAGTGCTTGCCTTGCAAGCGCAAAGCCCTGAGTTCAATTCCCAGTACCTCCTCCTCCAAAAAGAAAACAGAATGGCCATTTTGACAATGTTAGTTCTGTCTATCCAGGAACAGTGTATATCTTCCCATTTTCTGATGTCCTCTCAAATTTCCTTTTCCAGACTACACTAGTTTCAACTTTTGAGATCTTTCACTGCTTCAGTTAGGTTAATTCCTAGGTATTTAATTTTTCTTGGTATTAATGTGAATGGTATAGCTTTCCTAATTTCTTTCTCAGTGAGTTTACCATTGGTACAGGAATGTTATTGATTTTTGTGTTTTGATTTTGTAGTCTGCTACATTTCTGAATTTAGTCATTAATTCTAGGAGATTTGGGATGAAATATTTTGGGTCTTTTATGCAGAGGATCATGTCATCTGAAAATAATGGTAATCTGACTTCTTCCTCTACATATCCCTTTTATTTATTTCTCTTGCCTGATTGTTCTATTGAATGTTTCAAGTACCACGTTGAACAGAAGTGGTTATCATGTGTATCCTTTTCTTGTTGCTGATTTTAGAGGAAAAGTTTTCAATTCTCCCCATTTAATATCATGTTGGCCATTGGTTTGTCGTTAATGCCTTTTTATAGATTGAGCCAAGGTCCTCCTGTACCTATTTTCTTCAGGGTTTTATTTATCATGAACTTGCGTTGGATTTTGTGGAATGCTTTCTCTGTATCTATTGATAACGAATATGTATTTTTTTCATGCTTCTGTTTAATTTAGTGTATTTCATTTATTTATTTGCATATGTTAAACCATCCTTCCAACTGTGAGATGAAACCTACTTGGTCGTGTTGCATGATACTTTTTATGATATGTTGCATTCTATTTCTTAATATCTTATTAACAGATTTTGCATCTATATTCATTAAGGAGATTGGCCTACAGTTTTCCTTGTTAGTTAGGTCTTTGGTATGGAATCAGAGCGATGCTGTGCTCCAGAAATGGGTTTGGAAGCACTCCTTCCCTTTCCATTTCATCAAAGTGTTTGAGAAGCACAGTATTGATGTGATAATGTCTTTAAGGTCTTGAAGAATTCAGCAGTGAGTCAATTCGATCTCAGACTTTTGTTTAGACAGCATACACTGAATAAAAACTCTCCTTATGGAAATCATAACAGAAAACATTCCAAGTATGAGGAAAGACTTCAACATAAAGATAAGCGAAACTTATAGAACACCAAGCAACTATGACAAACAAAAAGCTGTCCAAGACACATTTTAGTCAAAATTCCAAATGTCCAACAAAAAGACAGAATCTTAAAAGCTTTCAGAGGAAAATTTTTAAAATTCCATATAAATCCTTTAGGATTATAGCAGACTGCTCAACAGAAAATTTAAAGACCAGGAAAGCTTGGAGTGAAGTATTTCAGGCTGTAAAAGTAAACAACTTCCAACTCAGACTATTATATCCTGCAAAACTTTCTTTCAAACTAGATTGAGAAATAAGGACCTCCTACAACAAAGAATAAATTAAGAGATTCATGAATACCGAACTAGCATTCCTAAAAATAATCAAGAATATCTTAGAGACATTGAGCCAATAAGGCCAAATACTCAGATGGAATGAATACATCAAGGCAAATACACAAACACAAAAAGAAGAAAATGCCGTTAACAGAAAAAGAGTGTAATATTAGGAATAAGTCAACATCTTCCTAAAATAACTGTCAATGTTAATGACCTCAATTAGCCTATTGAAAGACATAGATTGGCAGACCAGATCAAAAAACAAACAAACAAACAAAATTCAACATTCTTGCATTCAAGAAACTCATCCAATCCAAAAATATGTTCATAGACTAAAAATTAAAGGATGGGAAACTTTATCTTTATGTCCCAGAGCCCTGAAATCAAACAGTGGTTCATTTTTATTCTCAAAATAAACACAAGCTAACACTCAACAGAAGAGACAAAGAATGGCCAAAAAATACTTGTCAAGTGAACAATCCAACAGGAAGTGATAACACTTGTAAATATATATGCACAAAATACTGGAGCACCTATCTTCATAAAACAAATACTTCTGGACATAAAAGATCAAGAAACACCAGCACAATCATAATGTATTGCTGCAATATTCCACTTTCACAAAGAGACAAATCCACTAAACAAAAAAATCCACAAAGGGATATCAGAGCTGAGCCACATCTTTGAACAAGTGGATCTAATACATATCTACATAGTGTTCCACTCTACTACAGCAGATTACACATTCTTCTCAGCAGCACATAGAACTTTTTCCAAAATAAACCACATACTATTGCACAAAGCATTCCTAAATAAAAAGAATTACAATCATAACATGTTTATTTTTATACCATTTTGCAGTGAAACTAGAACGAAATCCGAGAAGGTAACACAAAACACCTGGAAACTTAATAACATGCTCTTGAATGCCTAATGCATCACAAAACAAATTAAGGAAGAAGTTAAACAATTTCTGGAATCAAATGACAAATGCCAATATGACATACCAGAACCTATGGGACACAATGAAAGCAGTCCTAAAAGGGAAGTTTATTGCAATGAATACTCACATTAGTAAAACTGAGCAAGCTCAAATAAATAACTTCATAGTGAACCTTAAAATACCTGAAAAACAATAACAATCCAAACCCAAAACAAATTTAAGGCGGGAAATCAGAACTATTAGAGTGAAAATTAATAAAATTGAGACTAAAAAATAGCAAAGAATCAATGAATCGAAGAACTCGCCTTTTGAAAAAATAAACAAAATAGACAAACCCTTAGCCAGATTTACCAAAAGAGGTAAAAGACACACATTAACACAATTAGAAATAACAAAGGCAAAATCGCAACAGACATAATTGTAATTCAGAAAATAGGAAATGATATGAAAAATTATATTCCAACAAATTGGAAAATCTTGAAGGAATGAACAGATTCCTGGACTTATACGAATTACCAAAATGAAATGAAGAAGTCATAAAAAATTCTGAACAATCCAATAACAAGCAATCGAATTGACTTATATTAAAATATAAACCCTGAAATTCAAAATAAGTATTAGTCTTTATTACAGTGTTAAACAGGCACATTATTGTCACTATTATTATCATTGTTGAGGGAGGAAGTTTACTGATTTCAGAATTATAGCTTATTCTCATCTGAGAAAAATCAATAGTATCCATATTGTCCCCAAACTCCTATGTGAAAAGCACTAAATCAGAAGCTGGATGACTGTCTACCAAAGATACACTGATGTGATATTTTCAACTTTACCACAAAGACTGAGCATCCTGAGTATATGAGAGATGTGTTGAAATAAATTTCAACTTTACTATCAACATAATTACCGTCAATTTTCATCTATTTAAAACATTTTCATCTATTTAAAAACATTTAGTGTTGGATCCTAGCTCTTACACTATTTAAGGAACAAACTAAAAGAAGTCAGACCCAAGTGATTAGAATTTGGAATTATTCCAGAAGTATCAAATATCCAGTTACTAGTAGAGAGCTACCTTGAGATAAAAATCCAGATGATAGGGCATCTTAGATGATCCATCAAATTTTTATCGTCCCCTTTAATTTATTTATCTTTCTCTAAAAAAAAAGATATACTGTATATCTCACATATGGGGGAGTAACTCAGTACTTGTTATAAGCATGACAGAAAACATATACACAAAATATTCTGTGTTCTTCTGATATGTATATATATTACTGCATAATCTTCAGTTGGTAATACAACATACTTATTCCAATACTGTGTGCAGTAATGAATTATAATGTGAATTTTTTGTGTACTAATTATGTACATATCATATGTGGCCAAGTGTGTAAGCCTAAAATTTGTGTTAAACTTGTTTGCAATTAATCATCTCTCTGCACTCAGATTTTTTCAGAAGAGTCTATACCTTTTCAACCCTATAAATAAACCCACCCAAATCAGTTTTGAACATCTTTCTAGAATTCATTTGGCAGCACATTGCAAGTGTGATTAAGACAAGAGAATAAAACACAAAGAGCACTATGCACATCAGAAACCAGAGTGAGAAAAACCTGTATGTGGTAATTTCATATGCATGTAACTGCAAAAGAAGAAAAATGTGATTCACTCTTACCCATAGTTTCTTAAACTCATGAAAGATATTCAAAATAAATTATTGTTTCCCATAGCAGAGCATAAATTTTTGCATAAAAATGATTCTTCAGAATTACCTGCAGGCTGATTTTGGCAGGTTTTTGATATTCATCTCTCCTCTCATAATCTTTTAAATTTTTATTATGACTAAGGTACTTTTGGATATCAGTGTGATTTTTGACATTTGTTTCTACTGTTCTCCTCCCAAGAGTGATTAGCGTAGCTCAGTTGGTCTTAATTCTGAATGCTGCGTTACTGCTGCTGGCACTCCAGTTACCTTTTAGCCATGAGGATAAACTTCACATTGTTCCTTTTGGGGGTTTCACTTTGGTTGCATCTTAAGAGGAGAAAGAGAGGAAATCAAATAGAGCAGCCTGTTCCCTGTTTAATACCAATTGCTTTCTCGTGAGCCTGCTTCATTTGAGAGCTCAACATTCTTACCTTCTTTCTAATCATCTATTTCACTCTTTTGTTAAGAGAAAAGAAAACCAAAAAAACCTCACATATTTTATTCTGCATTCTCACTTTAAGAAGTTACAGAAATAAATATGTTTTATATATATGTATATATTTTTCTTTCTTATATTAGATATTTAAAACAGGGCCTCTATGAAATTGGAAAGTTTTGCTTATTATTCAACTTGAAAAACTAATAGCATAGGTAATTTGCATGTGAAATTGAATATATTATCTATGTGCAATTAAATAGATTTTTGCTGAATAACCATTTGGCAGACCTACGGTATCTTGAGGAGGCCTCCAAAGCAAATGTGCTCCAACATAATAAAATATTAGAAAATGATATAGTATTTGATGTATTGGAATTTTAAGTTGGTAATTATAAGAAAGGTCATATATTTCTGGACACATAAATTTATGGTATGATTTTTTAAATTTCATAGCATGTTGGAAGTGTGGCCTTGAAGCAGCTAACTAATGGCGTTCTTTAAGTTCTTTTTTATTTTATTTTATTTTAATGGTACATTTTAGATGTACATATTGATAATAGTCATCACAGGAAATTTGTACCTGCACATGATATATCTTGTTGCTTCTTTTTTTTTTCCCATTCCCCTCCCCTCACCCCCCCATTTATAAAAGATTTGTTTCCACTTTTTCCTTCCATTTCTTATTTCTCTTGTTCCTCTGTTCCTTTCCCCATCCCTTGTTCCCTTTCCCATTTGGACACTTTCTTCCCTTTCCCAATATAATACATTTTAGTCTTTATTTACACTTCAGTTTCTCACACCAGAGAAACTATGAGGTATTTAAACATTTGCGTCAGATTTATTTCACTTAAGAGTATGGTCTCAAGATGCATCCATTTACCTAGGAATATCTCAAGCTTATCATTCTTTATGGCAGAGGCGTACTCCATTGTATAAAAAAGCCACATTTTCTTAATCCATTCTGCTGTGGAGTGGCATTTGGGCTGCAAATTAAAACAACTCTGAGAGTTCACCTCACTCCACAAAGAGTGGCTATTATCAGCAAATCAGCCAACAACAAATGCTGGAGGGGCTGTGGAGAAAAAGGAACCCTTCTCCACTGTTGGTGGGAATGTAGACTGGTGCAACCATTGTGGAAATCAGTGTGGAGATTCCTCAGGGAACTAGGACTAGCGATTCCATTTGACCCACCTATTCCACCTCTTGGTATCTTCCCAAAAGAATTAAAATCATTATACCGCAGGGATATATGCACACCCATGTTTATAGCAGCACAGTTTGTACTAGTTCTTTAAGTTCTTATAGCTTCAAATAAAGTAATCATTTCTGACTGATCAAGATTGATCAAGATTTATTATGATTTAACTGTATATTCCAAGAACTCTTTTTCAAGAGAAAAATAGAACAAATAGATTATGTTCTACATTTATGGAATACAATATAAATGTGTTTAAATTTTTCACAATTAGTTTACAGTTTTCAAAAATTCCAAGATCAGGATGATACAAAGGTATTGATCATCACAGATTATTATTTTGGAAGCACTTACGTAAGTCTGCAAATCTACTGCTTCATTTTTTGCCATATTTTGAAGTTCTCAATCTTTGTGTTCTTTGACCTACGATTGTATTGTCATAACCTTATAAACCAAAAGCTTCTAGAGTCTAAGACAGGTCATTAATTCACCTCTCGCAAATTTCTAATGAAAGAATAACTGTTTCAATAGCGAATATCTACAGTGCTTGGGACCACATGCTATTGAAAAGTTTTTGCACAGCAAAAGAAATCACCAAAAGAGTAGGGCGAAAACCCACAGACTGGGAAAAAATTTTTGCTAGCTATCCATCAGACAAAGGTCTAACATCTAGAATATACAAAGAACTCAAAAAAATTAAACCTCCTAAATTTAAAGACCCAATCCAAAAATGGGCAAC
>PVJO010024958.1:0-23486 GCA_004026905.1 Hystrix cristata
AAACAGTTAAACAGAAGTTGGTGTGTGAGGAATTGCATATGAAAAAAGATACTACTTTCTTCAATCATATATAAAATGAAAATAATATTGGTTAAATAAGTCTTAATATCCAATTATAATGAAAATGATAAAATAGTGGACATTTATATGGAATATTGTGCATGCTATTTATTTCATATCTATCAGTACATTTAACACCTAGCAACATATTAACACTATATACATATAGATGTATACATTGTAGTATTTTATTCCTAATTCAGTAACATTTTGGTGCAGCTTAGTGAGGTTAAAATATTGGTGCAGGTCTTTATTCAAAGGAAACCATTGACTGTGCTTCAATCTCAAGGCTGTTTACTTTCAAGGTTTGTGTTCTTAACTACCACACCAGGCTGGAATTGAAAGAATTCAAAGCTAAGTATAAAGCACTTTTAAACTAATAATGTCAAAGAAGTATTTTTAAAAAGCATCAACATACTCGAATGTTAATCATAAATCTGTCACTTTCTAATCTTGTACCCTTCCCCAGCATGGATTCTGACATTTCTAAAATGAGAGTTGTTTATTTCCAGGTCTACACCTTCCCCTGTAAAATTCTACAATCCCTCAAGGGTATCTGGGATTGATTTACTGAGTTATGAGCTGGGATTTTACATGTCAGAATTCTGTTTTATGTGGTAGGTTGGTAAGAGGTTACGCATTACACTTAACTATTTCTTTGACAAACACAAGATTTTACAAACCATTTTGTAAAAGGGTGATGCTTCTATGCTGATGTGAACACAGTAGAGATGAAGATTCTGAAGTGTCAGAAGCAAGCAGAGGATGAAGCTCCCTCCTGATTGCAGACAGACTCAGAGGACATTTGTTGCACTTTGCAGCAGAGGAACGAAAAAACAGTGAGGCTTTCGCATTCTTACCCAGACAGAATTTCTAACTAAATTGCTGTAATTCAAAAGTGTAGTAATTACATATGCTTATATAATTGCTTCTTGGCCTTGTGGCTAAGATCAAGTGTACATATGCTTATACAATGCTACTACATTTTGACTACTCTCTGTAAAGTCAGCATTGTAATCATGGATAAGATAAAATAATAGAGAGATAATAGAAAAGATAGGCTAAGCAGACTAGGAGAAAGCTCTTCTGTTTTTTTGGTTTTTTGTTTGTTTTTAGTGTTTTTTTGTTTTTTTGTTTTTGGTGCCAGGGATCAAACTCGGGCCCCTGCACTTGCTAGGCAAGCACTTTAACCACTGAGCTAAATCCCAGCCCCTTTTCTGAGTTTAAAGTGCATAGATACTATGCGAAGACTCTTGATAACATCTATCTTCTTTTCCAGGCAGACATAAGTATGGCTTGAGAGTCTCCATTTTTGACAGTCTTTTAAGGGATGCTTTTTTGTTGTTGTTCAACCACACTTTGGGCAGGGAAGAGCTAACTTCCCTACCTTATTGCAACCATGCAACACTGGGGTGAGGGAGTAACCTGAGTGGAAAGATGGAATCAGATAAAGTGTAGTGAGGGAGAATTCGGGGAACAGAAAGATGTCGTTAAGAGTAGTTATCTAGAGGTACTACAAATGTTTGCTTAGGGAAACCCATGCAGTACGATTATAATCCTAGTTTTCAACATTCATGTGAAATTTTGTCTTTGCTGTTAATGTGAATGGCATCCACTGAATACTTAGGAGATGCTTTCAATCCTCCCTTCCACTGAATTTAAAGTGCACCAGTGTAACTCATAAATAAACAGACAGGTGTGGCAATTTCTTCAGACTTGGATGAATGATTTATTGAGCACAAAACAGACATTTCTATGGCAAACAGCCTCTACTTTCCTGGGAAAGCTCACCACTATCAGTGTTTCCAGCTCTCTTCTTGAAAGAGTAGATTTGCTTTCTGTTTAGACTCAGGATATTTTTCTGCCTTCAATAAGATTCTTCCTCACATCTTGTCGAGATTTTAATCAGCAGAGGTAGTCAGTCCTGCCATATTACAGAAACTGATAAATAGATTTAGTGTAATTCATTCAAAATATCAAAATCATACCTCACTGTACTAAAAAAAAAAACTCTGAAATTTATATGGAAACAGAAGAGACCCAGAACAGCAAGAGCAGTCCTGAGCAAAGAGAGAAACAGAGAAAGCACCAGAGTCCCAGTTTGGAGCCGTGTTACAAAGTTACCATCATCAAAACAGCATAGTACTAACACCAAAACAGACATGGGGAAGGAGACAGCAGGACAGGCCATGCAGAAGAACGCTAGGTACGCTCAGTCATCTGATCTTTGACACAGGACCAGAGAAACATATCCTGGAGGGAAGATAGCTACTGTAACATGGTTCTGGGAAAACTGGTTGCCTACATGCAGAAGATTTAATCTAGGCTCATCTCTCTCCCCCACATACTAAAATAAAATCAAAATGGATCAAAACCTAGATATTTAAACTTAATCTGTCCGAGGATAAAATAGGCAAACTCATGAAGATATAGGCATAGCAATGACTTTTTGGAAAGAACACTAATTGTACAAAAAATAACATTAAGGATCAACAAATGGATCTATATTCAAATAGCTTCTGCACATCAAAGGGCACAACCAAAAGAGTGAAGAAACAAAATACAGAATGGGCAATTTTTTGCCACCTTCTCCTCAGAGAACTCATATCTAAAATATACAAAAAGCTCAAAAAATTAGACACTTCCAAATTTTTTTAAAAGTCAAAACTAGTTAATTTAAATAAAGACTCTTCTCATAAGAAAAAAAAGTAAAATGGCAGATTTACGAAAAAAATAGTTCACCTTTTCTGGCCCTTTAGAGAAATGTAAATTAAAACAACACTCAGATTCCTTCTTACTCTGGAAAGAATGACTGTCGTCAAGAAACTAAATAGTAGCCAGCTCTGGTGAGTCTCCTGGGGAAAGATATTGCCTCTAAACCGGCAAGAATGGCCACTAACACAACCACTGTGGAAATCAGCTACTGAGAGTCCTCAAACAACAACAAACATAGATATTCTATTTGATTCTGCTATTCCTCTTTTAGGTGTCTTCCCAAAGAAGTTAAAAACATCACATTACAGTGATAATGCATACCCATGTTTATAGAGGCACACTCATAATATCTAACCCTTGGAAGCAGCCCATTTGCCTGTCAACAGATGAATGGATAAGGAAACTGTGGTACTTATACACTTTGACTCTCTGTCATGAAGCATACATTTGAGTATTTTGTAGAAAAACAGATGCCCCTTGTAATCATAATGTTAAACTATATCAGATACACAAGTTTAAATATTACATGATTTCTCTCATACAAGAAAACCAATATATAATTTAAATTGTAAAATAAAGGATGGATAATAGGAAATAGATACATAGATCTTTTGCAAATGTGAAGGAGGTCTAGAAATAAAGAAAGGGGGAAGAGAAGTGAGGGGAAAGGGAAATAAGAATTATGATTCGTTATGTACATGTGCCAACTCCCCACAGTGTGGGTAAAATTAACACCAAAAACAAGAAAATCCAGTTTAAACAGTGCTCTATGCCAAGTGGACCTAACAAACATTCAATGAACATTTCAGCGAATGCTCCAGAAGGCACATTTTTTGAAATGACACGTGGTACATTATTCAAGATAGAACATATCGTATTAGTCCACAAAAGAAGCATCAGTTTTTAAAAAATCAAAACCCTATCAAGTAGCTTCTTGGACACTAAGGAATAAAATAGAAATCAATAGCATGAGGGATAGTGGAAATTATATCACTATATAAGTATTAAACAGTTTGCTCCTTAATGGCCAAAAGACCAATAAATAAATCAAAAATGGAACGTAAAATCTTCTTGAGACAAAAGAAAATGGAAATACAACATAAAAAAGTCTTAGAGATACAGTAGAAAGAATTATGGGAAGGAAATTTATAATAAATAACACTAATAAATAAAAGGATGATCACAAATAAACCAAATAATATTGTATTTAAAGAACTAGAAAACAAGAACAAACTATAGCCAAATAAATAGAAGGAAAAAGTAAGGATCACATAAAAATAAGATAGAAATTTTAAGAAGACAAAAAGTCAATAAATATAATTTTTGAAGAAATACATGGCATTGACAGTTTCTTAATTTGAGTAACTAAGAAAAAGAAAACAAAATGAATAAAATTGGAAATGAAAAGGGAAGCAATACATTAGTACTACAAAAATATAAGAGAATACCACGAACAACTATGCATCAACAAATTTGAAAATCTAGAAGAAACATAAATTCCTGAACACATCTAACCTTCCAATGATGGACCATAAACCTGACCAGACTGATTATGAACAGTGAAATTGAATTAGTAATAAAACATCTCCCAACACAGAGAGTCCTGAATCTGATGTTTTCATTGACAAATTCTGCCAAACATTTAAGAGGTAATATCGGTGATTTCCAAAATTTCCCAAATAATTGTAAAGATAATTCTTCAAAATTAGACTACAAAGCCACCAACACTCTGACATCCAAACTAGACAAAACACACCACAGAAGAAAACTTGGCCAAATTCATTCTGAATATAAATGCAATAAGTTATCATAAAATAGTAGCAAAACAAGTTCAGCAAAATATTAAAAATATAATTTAACATGATCGAGTAGGTTACATTTCAGAGATATAAGATCAAATTGGATTAAACTGATAAAAATGAGACATCACATCAACATAATCAAAAATAAACATCATGATCATTTCAATAGTTACAGGGAAACTTTTGATAAAATTCAGAAAAACGTTATAAGACAACTTATCCACACATGAAGTGTAAGAGGAACACACCTTGACAAAATAAAGGCCTATATGCTAAAGCCGCAGCTATTATACACTGAAATGAGGAAATCTGAATTTTTTCCCCTAAAACGAATATCTACTTCAAAGCAATCATAAAATATCAAGCCAATTAGAATAGTTTTGTTCAAAGTCAAAAACACAAAAATTATGCCAGGCATGAGGGTGCAAGGTATAATCTCAGCACTCTGAAAGGCTGAGGCAGGAGGATAACAAATTTGAGGCCAGCTTGAGCAACTTGGCAAAGTAGCAAGATTCTGTCTCAAAAAATAAAATAAAATAAAAATTTTAAAAAGGCCAGGCATGTAGCTCAGTGTGAAGGCTCTGGATTCACTCACTACCAGTATAGACAAAATAAGGAGAAGGAGAAGAAGAAAGAGAAAGAGAGAAGAAAAAGGAGGTGGAGAAAGTGGGAGAGAAAGATGGAGAAGAGAGAACTTTCATAAACTGTTGCCAGAAGTTTGAATTAGTACAGGCATTGTGAAATATATTGGAGAGTTTCCAAAAATAATTAAAAACAGAACTACCATGCAATCAAGCAATAAGTCTATTGGGTATATTCCCGAGGGAAATGAAATGAGTACATATAAGATACATTTGCACTTTTATACTAACCTCAGCACTATTTATAAGAGTGAAGATATGGACTCTATCAAGTACCCATCAGTTGATGAAGGGATAAAAACACGCAGTGCACATAAGCAGTGGTCCATCGATTAGACATAAAAAGGAAAAATGTTGTGATTTGCAGCAAAGCAAAAAGGACCTGGAAGATCATAATATTAAGTGAAATAGATCAGCACAGAAGACTACTCCATCCCAGAGTTCTTATCTCAAATGTGCCGGAGAGTCCATGTTTTGAGGTTTGGTCCCAGTGAGACTGTGATGTAATAAAACCTTCCAGACGGGGGCTTAGTGTGAGGTCTTCAGCCCACCATGCTAGTGCCATTGAAGGTGATTGTCAGACTTCATCTCCTTCCTCTTTCTTTGGTGTTGTATGACTTTGAGTAGAGCAGGTTTGTTCTGCTATGTGCTCCTGCCCTGAGATGTTGCTTTGCCACAGACCCCAAAACAAAGGATCCAACCGACATGGCCTGGACTCCCTAGAACTGTCAGCCAGACACACTCTTCCTCTTCCCTAATTGTTATTATAATGACAAAAAGCTGGCTAACACATTGTATAATATCACATGTAAGAAATTTGAAAAAGTTGTTCTCAAACAGAAAAGGGGATACAAGGGACTCGGAAACGAGAGAAAGAGAAGAAAGAGAGATATTTGTTTATGCATTCAAATCCAGAATTAGGAGGAAAAAGTTCTTGTGTTCAGAAACATGAAAGAAGTTAGTAGTCCGTCTGATTTAAAATGCCTATAAAAGATGATTTTGAAAGTTCTTATAAATAAATGACAAATGACTGAGATGATGGATAACCTAAATATCCTAATTTCAACATATATTCTGTATAAATGAATCAAAATATCATATTGTACCCCATAAAGGTATATAATTATTATCTATCAATAGAAAATAAACAAACAAAGAAAAAAATCAATAAATGTCAACTGACTTGAATAGCCATTTCTCCAGGGATAAAAATCTCCAGTAGGTATATGAAATTATTGTAATTTTCCCAAAGGTTTTAAATTTTTGTACTTAAAGTGAAAACTTTTAAAAATACCGAATATAATTTACAGTCATACATATCCTTATATAAGTCCATTTTCTCCTCATGTTTGTTAAGCAGCAAGCAGTCTTACGTAACTCCACACCTTGAACTTGTCTGCTTGTTCCTACTTCCAATTTCTGAACAGTCTTCTCTGTAAGCAGAAACACCCCTATCACTTTCTCCACTGAATGGCTCATAGTTTCCTCTTTCTCATCCTCTTCTTGGGTCGCACTACAAATAATTGGTCTACTATCGTATTCTAATAAATAATTTTCTATGAACTTGGACTAGTTAGATTCCCCCATGTGGCATTTCCTCTATGAATTTAGAGCTATTATTTAGAGTTATTATTATTATTATTACTTTACATTGATTTAGAAGTTTATGTAATTAGTTTTTTAAATTAAATTTATTTTGATCAAGATATACATTCTTAAAAGTTGTATAGGGCTGGGGATTTAGCTCAGTGATTAGAGTGCTTCCCTTGCAAGCACAAGGGCCTGAGTTCGATCCCCGGTACCACAAAAAAAAAAAAAAAAGTTGTATAAATTAACAGGATATTATGTGGTGTTTCAACAATCTGTTCATTATGTAATGTTTAAGTTAGTTCAAACATATTCATATCAAATATGTATCAGTTCCTTATGGTGAAAACGTCAAAATTTTTTTTTTCAATTTTGGAAAATATTCAGAATCGTGCTGTGCATGGAATAAGTAAAGAGAAAGGACAAATTATTTGTATAATACAAAAACAGAAAGTTCAAGATTGTTATTTTATCTTTTCATTAAGATTGTGCTGATTTTAATTTCCTATCTTCACTACTACTCTGTGCTTTGGAAAGACAAGGAAAATGTTTTCCTTGCTCACTACATTAGAGCTCGCTTCCACATCAATTCTGTATGAGTAGTAGACTTCAAGTGATAATATATTGAGGGAAAGAATGAAATAAATGCATATGCAAAAATAGATTCCTGCTTTTCAACTTTGTAAGCAAAAATTAAGAGTTTAAAAATCAAGAGAAATGTAGCTAAAATGACTGGTGCACATGTTTCTTTTACATACCGTGATCAGGTTTGAATGTCTAAAATAATTTAATCTTACGCTACAGAAGTGTTATTAAAATAGCATCCAACCATTTTCAATATGAAACCAAATGTAAATCAGTTATCTAAGAATAACATTTTATATTAGTATGTTAAATATACACTCATTAAACCAGCAACAAAATCGCCCTGGCGTTGAAGTTTTTTTTTAACTCAAAAGTTAGAATTCCTCCGGGTTATAGGTTTATTCTTTACAAAGAAATATTAATATCACTTCAACACAGACAGCTATATTTCTATGGTATAACTGGAAATTATTTCTTTGATTTATTAAAAAGCTTTCTTCCTAAACCTGAAGAAGATAAATATGTGTAGAAGTTACTGATTAATCTCTATGATTAATGCAATATATGTTTATGGCCTTTTGTGTAGTTAAATTATATGTTTAGAATCAATTGACCTCTAACACAGTCATCGTAATTTATCCCACGCAATTCAAGTATATGATTAAGCATCATAACTTGAGCATCATAAAGTTAATTCACACATTATTTTATACCACAGTCTCTGACAAGGGAGTGCTTTATTTTAAAAACTAAATAAAACATTGATCATGAATCAGATGTTTACTGGCAAAAAAATTTTTGATTGTTCAAAGAGGAATTTCAGCTGTCACTCGTACTTTAATTCCCACACATGAATTAATCTGCTGCACATTTTATTACTAAGATCGAAAGAAACTATCTGATACCTAGAGCCCAATTCACACCTAGGGACAGACATATTCATAATCACTCAAGACCAAAGTCTCTGCAGTACTTTAGTACCAGGGAGAACCAATGGCCGTGCATCCTTTCATGAGTAGGAATCTACAAGTATCATAAACAAGTGTATTTGTTTTTACTATATTGGGTGAAATCATATTCTGAAAATGAGTTTATTATTCATATATCGGGCTTTTGTTTTAAACATGGAATATTTACTTCATTGTAATGTGATATTGTTTTGAGCATAGAGATTATAAATTAGCTTCTGACCAAATAACCCAGAAGAGTAAACTTCATTAAATATGCAAGAGGAAAATAACATGGTTTTGTGCATTTCCCCAAACATAGTGTAAAGTTTAAGGTTGAATTTATATAAACATCTGTTTTGGGTTTAGTTCCCATTTTAATTACTCTTGAAAGTTTATGTATCTGAAGTGAAAACAGTCTGAAAGTATTCACATCTGGCTTTGTTTCCCTTTTAGACATGTCTTGCAAAAAAATGTTTTCGCTTATTTCTGTTACCCAAAATCTGTCATAGTTATACACATTAAGAAAAATAGATTAATTCAATATTTGCTCTTGAGTTCTCAAGAGCATATCAACGGCAACACATAAAATTCAAATGTACACATTTATAAAAAATTCACTTTTACCTGTGAGGTAAAATCAATTTGTAAACACTTCTAAAATCACACTGAGAAATTGAATTGAAAACTTGGACTAATTTATCAAGAAATGTAAAAGCATGACTTCCTAATGAAAATAAAAAGTTCCGTGTATGTACTTTGTAGAATGTGTTAAATATCAATTTAATCAAATCATAACACAGGATTTTAAATATATAGTCTTTTCTCAACTCAGCGCTATAGATGACACAGCCATGAATACAGTCTCTGCTGATGACACTTCTGAACTCAAGTGTGCTCTTCTCAGCAACCACTTCTTTTTTGGGTGGTGGGTGGTGCTGGGGCTAGAACTCAGGGCGTTGTGCTCACTAGGCAAGCACTCTGTCACTTAAGTTATATCCCCAGTCCCGAATCTGCAGCCAGTTCTGTTCTTAACATCCAGACCCAAGACACACACTTTCTCACTAGTGTACACACATATACATATATGTCCATCAAACATACTCAACGTGCGCATATTCGAATCCTCCATCAAATGTACACAAATACACACAATTCAGACCCAAATGTCTGTACTTGGAACCTCTGCTCTATTGTCTATTTCAGAGTTCACAAAATAATGTACAGAGACGAGCACACAAGTATGTACACACAAGTATAAAATATGTAAATATGTGTGTTGATTTTGCATGTAACTTCCTGATTATACTTTCGTGCCTTGTCTGATCTGAATACTTAATATTTTAAGGATTAATGGTTTCTGAATGAAAAACTAGTCATAGTTAGAAACACAAACCGTCCTCTTAATCTCTTCTCCAAAAACACACACTTCAAACCATACGATCAACAGTATTAATTCAAAATTTACACAACAAACAGCAAAAGAGCAATGTTTGTATCACCCACAGTAACTCACAGAGTTTTCATTTGGCGGGGAGCTAGTCAAGAAATGAGATTCTGGCAGAACACTGATCAGGTTTCAGGTCTGATTTCACGAACAGTAGCGGTTGCAAAATGAGAACAGGTGCGATCGAGTGTCATCATGTGTGTCCCAGGAGCTGTCCCTCTGGTGTCCAGCAAGGCAATGGGGACGCCGGCAGAGTCCACCTGACCCGCTGTTCTCCATCGAGAATCACACCTGGAACACTACAGCGAAATTATTTTTCAGATACACTTTTGACTTTACAAATATTACTGCTGTATTTCCTTATATTGATCTGTAGGCTCCGTGGTATGAATGTGATATAATTTGTTTGCTCATTTTTCCCTTAATGAACTTAAGCCTCCACTGAATCTCATCAGAAGATACTGTAGTATGTGCTCTTCATTTCTGGGAAACTTTCTTTTATTACTCTTCTGGCACACAACCTCTTCCCAAAGTATACTATACAGTTTTTCAGTCATCTTCGCTATTCTCTTAGCTGGAAGTTTGATGCTCTTGAATGCCAATCTCATTTTCCTATGTGTTCCCTTTTATCTATTATTTTTTACCTTTATTGTTCTTTGTTTTTCAAATTAAACACCAAAAATGTCTACTTTTCAAAAGGAACTATGCAACATCTTGATATAATTTTTCCTGGCTAGTGTTTATTTCACAACATTTTTGCTCATTTTTTTTTTGCTTATTTATTTATGTAGTATAATTCACACAAAGTGAAGTGCACATGGCTTGAATACAATGTGGTACATTTAGAAAAATGTACATACCTGAGTAATCATATCAAAGTCAAGAAGTAGACTATATCCAATTGACTGACACTACAACATTCTCCTGTTCCCAAGGAAGCATCTGTTTCAATATACACCACAATACTTCTTTTTTCGCTTCTTTTTCGCTCAAACCTCATAAAGAATGAACCATATAATATGTACACTTTTGTATTTGACTTGGTTTCAGCAAAATGTTTTTGAGGTTTATTTATATTTTGTTCTGCTTCTTTGTATTGCTGAGAAGGATCCATTGTATGACTATTATACACTTTGTTTTGTTCATTTTTCCCTTCATAAATTTATATGTTGCATTCTTTTTTTTTTCTTGTAATAATTTTGGCAAGGCACACCTCAGTGAAAAAGGTGCTTTATGCATTCATATATCATATATTGTTTTCAGTTTTCATTTCCTTTGAGAAAATTCTCAGAAATAGAGTTGTTGGATTAGCATATTTGTAAATTGACATTTTCACAGAACTGTTGAAATATTTTACATTTACATGAATAAAGTATGATAACTCCACATACTACTTATCATTAACAGATTTGGGCTGGTCAGACATTACCATTTCAGTGGGTACAAAATGGTACCATTTTATTGAAGTTTTCCTGGTGGTTATTAATATTAAGTTTTTCTCTTGAGTATGCAATTCATCTAAAAAGTTATATATCTCCATAAGAAATAGAAAGCTGAATAAAGGAACACTATCTTAGGGAATATTGTATTGGGAAAACAAACTTCTTCCCAACTTAATAAAAAATATCAACTCAGAGATTCAAATAAAGAACCAGGACTAACACACACACACACACACACACACACACACACACACATACACACATACACACACACGCACACTCTGGAGAGTGTTCTAACAGAGTAGAACTGTTGAAGAAAAAAAAAAAAAACAAGTTTCAAAAGTAACCAGAGGAAAATGACATACTAAACAAATAGAAAACTATGTGATGCATATAATAAAGAAAATATTCTAAAAGGCAACAAATAAATGGAAAAAACAACAAAGAAAAAGCATAATTTGTTAATCAATATTTGTATGTTGAAGGAAGTTATCCTTTAAAAATGAGCAGAGAGGTCAAATTTCTACATGACTGTGGAAAGAAGTTGACAAACACTTTCTTGGATAAAACAATTATTTAATTAGTAAGAATCGTGTTTCTAAAAACTCCAACCAAATAACACCACTGAAGATAAACCAAGGAGGATTCAGTATATTGAGAAATTAAGAAAAAAAAAATCTAAATCTCAGTAAGAACACTGCACATCCACAGCTGCGGATCCCTGACCTGCACAAAATGCCCCGTTATGTCACACAATGAAGACTTTGCTGGGAAAGGGTGTAGCCACAGACACAGAGAATTAACAGAGAATTAACTGAATAACGAGGTTATTCAGTTAACAATGCTAGAATAACAATGCTAATAATATACTTTTAAATACAGCAATTGGAGTGTGCTGAAAATGTTCTTCATCAAATATCAATCTAATTAGAACAGAGAAAAGATAAATTTGATTATTTCAGAGTGACTAGGACATGTTGCTAAAAAACAAAAGAGGAGAAATCCAAATAATTCTTGACAAAGTCAAACAAGCAAGAAACTGATATAAAGGAACCTTCTTTTTGTTCTTTAGAAAAAGAGATTTTTCTATGTGCAATTAAAAATGGAGGTACATTTTTAAAGTCAATTCTATGTAACATTTTATAATAATTCCTATTATAATTGGTCTTTAGTTGAGAGGCAGTGTGTACCTTTTCTGTGCCTTTGTAACTAATTACTACATACTTGACGGCTTCAAACAACAGCAATTTGTTCTTCAATGACTGTGGGGACTAGAAGTCTGCATTTCATCACCAGACAGAAACCAAGATGTCAGTAGAGCTATACTCCCTGGTGGCTCTTAGCGCCAATCTGTTCCTTGCCTCTTCTCATTTTTAATCAGTGCTAGCATTCCTGGGCTTATAGTTGTGTCACTCCAACGTTCATGCCTGGGGTCACATTGCCTTTTCCGCCTCTGTTTGTGCCAAACATCTCTCTGCCTTCCTTGTATTACTACCAGAGTATTTTATTTAGCATGTGTCTTAATAATTAAGTCTAATTTCTCCATATCAAAATTCTTAATTCATTTATATCCATATAAGATTGTATATCATAGATGGTAACATTCACAAGTTGCAGGGATATAGAAGTGTATATTGGGAAGTCAAAAATAGACAATACTATCATGGTAAAGATGGAACTTTTAAAAGAATATTTATTCAAAGATTTTGATATTTCTCTAATGAGCTTACTTTTTCCTTTCTGTCACATTCTTCTAAAAGTGATCAATACTGAAAAACTATCAATCTCATTAAAAAGGCAAAGAGATAAGTGTTTACTTTTATATATATTCTTTTAAAGGTGGAGATAATTTTATCCACTGTAAGATGGAATTTCATGATTTACATCTTAGTGTTGAAAAATTAAGGAGTTTCTTTCCCTTATACACTGTTACAAATTGACTATCATTGAATCCATTTTTAATCTCCTTCTTTTGTTACCACAGGTAATAACAATAAACCTTTAGTGAATAATGTACCAAACACTATGATTTAGAGAGCTTAAAATATTGGCTGATTTACAGATGCTAGTCAACCTATCTCCTGTACCTCCCATACATAAATGAAACAAAACAGAGGAAGTATTTTATATCGTTTATTTCAAGTTTGTGTGGAAATCATCCCTTATTTGAAATATTATTCTAGTATAAATTTTCTGAGAATTCTCTTCGAAAATAATCATGTCTATTCAGTTTTTAGCACACCCTATTTTTGAATGTTCAGTTGAAAGATAAACAAAATGAGGTAACTGTGCTTTCAATTTGGAACGCTCTGAGGTCAGACTGATTTCCAAAGATGAAAAGATTAATGGAATGTGTTGTACTGTAACTATGATTTTTCTCTCAGTCAAGTACGGTAACTATGATTTTTCTCTCTTTTGATCCACAAAAATAAACTTAGAATTTTATAATAAGCCCCTGTTACAGTCCAGAACAAAACTTCACTCAGATCTGGAATGTTTCTATCACTGTTCATAATGTAAACATTGTACAATGTTTATATTGTACAGTGCTGTTCTTCCTTGGTTAACCGATGCCATGAATTTTAAAAATATACATTTAATGAAAAGCACAATGCATTTTCAAACATGGTAGTTTTAAGTCTACTCCTTTTAAGTTATGTCATGAACATAAGTAGGAAGAATTTCAATCCAATTTAAAATTTAATAACCAGGTAGCCACAAAGTGAAGTGTTTGTGGTTGCAAAATGAGTCATGACAGAGAATATTACAAGAAACTTTGTATGTTTAACATAGATGCCAGTATAAAGAAATGAAAAAGAAAAAAACCTACTCAATGAAAATTAGAAGGAATCACAAAATACAAACTTTTAATGTACATATTACTAACGAATAAATAATATTTTCAGATTTCAGCAAAATATTGCCACAAATATTCAATTGCAAAAATAATATTAATTTTCATTAGATAAAATTAATTGTGAATCTTCTGTCCACTGGGTATTGGTGTAGGATGTTTGTATTCATTGCCGGGAACAAGATATCTGACCTCAGGAAGATTATATTCTATCGGGTGAAATACAGACTAAATAGGATAAAGTAAAGAAAAGACTAGACAATTGTAATTTAACCTATCTAACTAGATCCACAAACCAACGTTTGTCATTCTTGTCAGGAAGAATATTCATCAATTTAAATATTCAAACAAATATATACTCCTGTTTTTTTTTTTTTTTCTTATTTGGGTAAAAGTATCACAGTTTTAAAATTCCTCTCTACCTGCTCAAATGTGAAAGAACTCTATCCTGTGATAAGTTAAAATTCTGTGCAGCACACATAAAATATAATTCAATTATATTGGGGGAACTTAATATTCAATGTGAGAAAAAGCAATATGTGCAATGTTGAAATAAGGTTACTATGGTAACTGTGAGTTTTATAAAGTCAAAATATCATTCCTGCTATAAAATTCCATAAAACCTAGATCTTAATTAGAAGCTCGCCAAGAAGCTATAACTTCTGCAACTTCTTATTTCAAAATTTATTTCATATTAAAAATAGTGCCAACTCTTCTGAGTTTACAGAACTTACAGCATGTCTACTCCCTAAGAAGAACCCAGTGTTATCAGGATTAGTAAATACAATAGAAACAATATCAGAAAAAAGTAACAGATGCTTTATAGATGAAATATTTTAAACAAAATTTATCTATATATTTTTGAATTTTAGTCTATACATAAACCATAACAGAAAAGCGCTTCATTTATATCAAGCAACATGTCAAATAGTCGTTCAAGTAGTGGTAGGAAAATAAGTATTTAAAAAGACACATGAGGTTGAAATAGACTGGAACCTTAGTATCTAATGCTTCTGGTCAAGGTTATTTTTATTGTAAATATCACCTTCTGGACATCTAGAATGATAACATTTTAAAGATATGTAATACATTGTTATAACATGGTACATAGCTACTAGTTCCCCCCAGTGTAAAAATAAACAAATAAATAAAAACCCATTCCCTGGGTTTTTAAGGAAGGAATATGAATTTGAAAAAAAAAAATTGTTCACATCAAGTGTTCCAGAATCTTAGTTGGAAAATACACCATGTGCCTTCAGTGTTTGATTTTGGTACAAAGAATAACCCAGTGGATTTCGACAAAAAATAACAATTTCTAAATGCTCACATTATAACTTCTGTGAAGGATCGGTCACCTACCTCCTGAGTAAATTGACCAATTGTACAGCATATTTTATATATATATATATATATATATATATATATATATTTGTATTTTCTTTCATATTAATTTGAAGATAGATTTTTCCATTTAATTTTTTTAAATCGGTTACTTTAGTTTTCTTTGTCCACATTTTCCAAATCATTTTTCCCAAAGTATTCTCATTTTGTATTTTAACTTTATCTAGAAATCTGAACTTGACTCTTCAATAATTCATAATACAAAATTTTAACAATTTTCCAAAAGGTGATCAAGCACAAATCTGTTGGTGCAATATAAACCATAATTTCCATCTTGAAAAAAACATTAACACCTCTGATAAAAAGTTCACTATCAATTGATTCCTTTCATTGAAATCATATCAGAGTGAGAAATTTAACATACGATGGCTGCTTTACTCACCATTTACATTCAAGGTGACTGCTTTAGTCTCAATTTATATTTCTGTCTGAACCATGATGTAATAGAAAATTTCTTCCTTTTTCTTCCTGATAATATAAGAAAAATGTAATAATTAATCCTGTGATCTGTGTATCTACACAATAATACTGTGCTTTATCTCAAGTATCAGAGTTTAGAGTAAAAATTTTAAAACATTTTGAAATTCTGTTCCTGGAACAGGAATCTGGCAATATTCATGCCATATCGAAGGACCAGGAACAGTGGGAATGCTAATCATCTCCAGTTCTGAACAATCAAAATCATTCCACAAAAGTTAATATGTTACCAACTACCCTAGAACATTTCAACTCTTCAGTTGACTTTTTCACTGTGGTCTTTTCCTATTTCCATTTCCCCCCACATGTTTTCATTTTCTATTTTAACTCTACCTGGAGTCCCGACCTTGGCTACTGTATATTTGATGATTCAATCAATATGAAGGAAAAGCCCAAAGATAATCTAGAAGAAGATTTTTTGATGTGGTTTAATCCATAATCATAATCTGAAAAGAAGTTAAAATTTCTGACAAAATGCATGAAGACTTTTCTTAAAAATTTAAAAACCTTTAAAACGTTTTGTGAAAATACTTTAATCTGCTTTACCAGCTGTATATCAGGAATCCAATGTTCCTTCAGTAGTCAAGACTTTTTTTTTTTTAACCGTGGTCTAAAAATGGATAGCTACTTTGTTCTCTCTAAAATTCCCTTACAAAATAAAACTACAGAATTAGTCCATTACAAGTTTTCTTCCTCAAAGGAAAATTATAATAAAAATTGGCTTATGTATTTATAGATCTCTATATAATTATAGATAGAATATTTGAAAATTTTTATGACACACATATTACATTGCAAATCACATTTCCATTGCATTTTTCATTTTATTTTAACACTACACACACAGGCTATGTGCCTTAGAATACCTTTATATGATGCATTTATTCCTAGTTTCTCTACTTTCTTCCTCCCACGGAGATAGGACACTGCTACTCACCATGTAGATGTCAGGCGGGCTCTCCAGTTTGTTTTGGTCATTGAAATACTACAGGATGTGAAGACAAGATTCAGATGATTTATAGCTAATCTTGGGCCCCAGAATAAATGATACGGAGTGGACGAATCCAACGCCCAGCTCTGAGGTAAGCCCAACCCAAGAATAGCCCCTAAGCGCACTCGTCCTTCACCAGCTGAGTTGGAGAACTCTGATTAGGGAAAGCAAATTCCTATGTGTGAGGATCATGCAGGGTTTGAAGTCGCTTGTCATACACAGCAGTGGTTGATGATGCAGATTATTTGCTTCCAACATCCTCCGTAGATATAAATTATGTCATTTATATCACCTAACAGTGCGTTTGTCCTCTGCTGTAAACTCAAAGCAATCCCAAAGTCTTCTAATAGTAGCCACATCATCAAGAGACTCAACTCACTTATTTCAAAGTCAGCATCTACCGGGTGCTGTCATTTACTCAGGATGATTCACTCTTCATCTCTAAAAGGAACTTGAGAAAATGTGCACCTGTAGGGCCTTTATTTCATCTCCCGAGTGTCATTTACAATGTGCAGCGTCTTTACCTAATGTTTTTTGTCTGATGTTTCCAAACATCCCTGGAGGACTCACATTTTAAAAACAAAATAGCCTTCCAAATTGAACCCTGCACCGCATCCCTCTTGTCACTGTTGTTTCAACCCTAACCAAAATGATCTTTAAAAAAAGAACCTAAGAACCTAACCAAAAAGTACTGGTTTTCTTACAGTGTTTCGTAAATGGCACCCATGTGTGTGTGTGTTAGGTCATACGTTGCTACGGCGGTCACCATATGATTTCTTTCTGTATTATACATGATGTTCATGTCTACATGCTACATTTGAATGTCATATTAAGGTCATTATACTTATCTCTTGCATATATTTTCTGTACTTTCTACATTTTTCTTCAATATATATGCATTGAATGTTATTAGAAAATTTCTAAGTAATGGAAAGAAACATAAAATCGGTTTAGGCTTCTATTTTTATTGAGGTCATAAAGCGATTATTGAAATTACTTTCCTGGCATTAACAGCCAAATTAATTGAGGTTTTAAAACAGCTTTTGTTAAATCTGTCATGGCATTTGAACATTTTTAGATGAGATACAATGCCCAGTAGTATCAGTCAAAATTATTGCTATTTTAGCTTTTAGTATCATAAAATTTGCTGAAGGCAAATTGGAATGCTCATTTGAAAAGCAGTCACTTTGAGAGTTAGTAAAATACATTAGTTACAAATGTTCAGTTCTTGACCCATTAATACTATTCTTTATAAATATATTGGGAAATAGTCATTAAATACTTCAGTAGTTTTACCATTCTTGATATCACATTTCTCATTTCATGCTGAAGAACTCTAATTTCTTCCTTGATTAAGCTTTTGCTGCAATAAGAATAAAGAATTATTTTAATTATAGGAAATCTTTGTCCATAAGGATTTGATGTCTTTATTTTAATTTATTTGCACATCATTATGTTAGTTACCTCAGTTATATGTTGATTTTATTTTTCTGAAATGAGAAGTGACACTTTATTTTTAATTTGTTATTGAATTATACTTATTGCTTTTACATTTAACATCAGATATATAATGGTTTATCAATATAATTTCCAGTTACTATCTTTATATTGATATAGAGAGCTAGAGATTCAAATCATACAGTTGCAAAGAATGTTTATTTTCTTATACTACTATCCAAAAATATCACAAAATTTTCCTTATAACCCTACGCAGTTATGTCCTTTTTACATTACATGTGATTTGGTGCTGACTGTTACACAAGTAGAACATTTATGTACTAGTCTGCATAAATATAAAGCCTTCTCAAAATATATTTTTTGCCCATCAAGACAGAAAATATGAAAAAAACAGAAATTAGAGAAATTTTGTTCTACAATTTCATGGCTTTTCAATTTGCTTATTATTCTCTTCACTGTTTTCCCTTCCTCCCATCCAAGCCTCAGCTTCTTGTCTTTTTATAAAGGGAATAAAGAAGGGGGAGAAAATGGAAAGAAGATATAAGGAAAAAAAAGAGAATAGAAGGAAAAAAATAGAAACAAAGCTTTTGTAAATATGGTGGGGAAGATGTGTTGAAGAGAGGGGAGGGGCATGGAAATAAAAGAAACAGCAAGATATATCATGTACAGGTGCAAATTCTCTACAATGAATATTATCATTACATACAACTAAAATGTACCACTAAAATGAAGTTTTTTAAAAATATGACTATTAAGTGATTGCCACTGTGATGTGGGTAGTTTTTTCTTCCATCTTTTCTGCTTTTTTCTTTCTTTTTTGTTTTATTGGTAGATTACTTAATGCCTCTCTTCAGCATGGGAAACAATGTTTGCATTCTATGCTTTCAACAATGAGTAAAAATAAAAGCTAAAATACAATAAAAGCCAGTGAAGAATATCTGAAAAATACTTGAAAAAATCTGGCTAGGTGTAAGTGATACATACATTTCTCAATAAAAAGTTTCTAGATTTGAAAAAAAAATGATTGTGGTCCCACATACTCTACTGTAATGACTTTACATTTATATTTCTAGTACATCACATTTTCAACACATGTATATAATTACTTTTTAGATGTTTGTCTTGAGTGGATACTAGAAATCCAGGCCACCTCCTGGCTTACTCTTAATACTACATAAAAATGTCCTCGTTATGAAAAAACAATGAAAATTGCTTTACACCTCTAAACTTATGATTAAAAATACATAACATAAACATTTACTCAGTTTTTAACTTAGTAAAGTTTAAGTGGAGCTAAAAATGACTTGATTTAAATTGAATGATGCAAACATAACTACAAAAAATGCTTACACATGCTCAGATTTTAATACACATATATAGTAAAGAAAATAAACTTTAAAAGATCTTTCAGTACACCTCCTAGAAAGGACCGTGTGACTTGATCTGTAGCCAGCCTGGTCTGTCTCCCGTGCAGAGAAAGGTGTCTACTGATGATACACTTGGGTATTGCCACAAAAGCATGCCATAAAATTTTCTAAAGGCACATTCTCCATATCTGTATTTGTAGTTGTCACCTTACAGCCTGGTAATGAAACACATTTTGAATAGCTAAAATTTGTTGTGAGTGTCAACATTAAAGGGTTGTTGTGGGTGTTAACATTAAGCTAAGGTTATGCCTTCATCTTGCAAACCATAGAGAACTAAAACATTTGGGAAATAATATATACCATGTAAAAATAAGTTTTATGCACTGGACACTTCGTTGAGCATTACATTGGAAGGGGCAGAATTTTTATCCCGCTAAGATCCACTTTAGCTGATTTGGAGATTAAGACAAGTGAGAGTCTGTATAGCAGTTAGCAAGTTCTATAAACCACATTGTCTTAATTTGAAAGTCATACTGTACCATGAACAAAGCAAAGAGAAATGGAGATAGTGGATTTCAGATAAATAATATACCTATAATGTATCTTAAATTTTAATATACTTATATTTTCTTTTCAATGATTGAGAAGGAGAAGAGGAAATAGGTAAGTAGGAAAGGGTGTTTTCAAGTTTTTATAATGTGAACTGATTAATTTTGGGAAATTCATAATAATTTGGAGAGTAAGAAATTATTTGTGGAAATTAATAATTTGGGAGAACAAAAAGTTATTTGTGGAAAGTAGTAATTTAAAGGAATATGACTTTTGTCTTAATTAGATTTTATGTACTATTTAAATTAGGTAAGTTTCTCATTGCTTATTGAAGCAGGCTATAAATAGTAAATTTTTTGCATTAATTATTGAACTCAAATACTTTGCCAATTTGAGGGACTTGGACTTTGTTTGTAGCTAAGTCAGACACCTGACCTCATAAGAGTGAACAAAGAACATAAAAGAACTGATGTTTATGAAGAATAATAGCACTATTTTGAAAAGCAAATGGCATATTCCAGGGATGACATTCTGTCAGGAAATATCTTTGAATATCTCCAATGTAAGTAGTGAAGAACATTTCCTTACAACATACTCAAATAGTGCTTAAGTCACAGCACTGTATCAAAATATGCCATAATTTTACCTAAATCAGGTACCAATGCATAATATTTCAATTCTGTATCATTTCATAAATTTAATAATTTCAGTGTCATTGGTGTCAAAGTGAATATTAATGTGTCAAAAGGACTCATAATCTCATAAAAGATGCTTGAAATGATATAAAATTGAGCATTTTCATATCATACAAAATTCCAAGCACATCTTAATCAGGTTCTTACATTTCAAATATAAGGAAGTAATTTTTCTATTTGTGCATTAATGCTTCAAATATGTCAACTATCTAAATACTATGATACTTTAATATTATAGCAAATGACATATACTCTGAGAAATAACTAAAACATAAAAATAGTACACAGTTTTGGGGGATAGCGCTCTTCTTTCAGATAAACTTGTGTAATCGTGTAAAGTAAATACATATTAATGCAATGGCTAGAATACACAGGAGGTAACACTAAATGGCATGAAAAGATTTTACTTTTCCTTGTCCCATTTGTTCTTCTGTGGCTAATTATGTTCTTCTAAATTCCATTCTCTTATATTTATGTAACCCACTGGGAAACTGTTTTAGTTACTTTTCTCTCATTGTTGGGACAGAATACTCGACACCCAAAGTTAGGGGAAGAAAGGTTTATTAGCTCACAGTCTGCAGAGGTTTCAGTCTATAGTCCGCTGGGTCCGAGGCAGGGCGGCATGGCAGAGGCAGGGTGGACAGGCATGGTGGACTGGCAGCAAAGTAAAGTGAGGAATGTAAGGAATGTAGGCAGGGAAATGCAAGCAAGCAGCTAATTAGCTTCTTCCTGTATCTTTTATCCAGGCTACCTGCCCTTAGGGCGGGTAGCACTCCCACCCTTAATTTTAGTTTCACATCCTTGATCCCAGCAGAACCATGCCAAACCGACCAGTGGATTAATTTAGTAACCACACAGTCTAGATCCAGCTGTCTCTTACCACATGAGGCTTTGGGGGAACATCTAGACACAAACCATAACATTGAAACATTCTGCTCTCCGCTGGCCAAAACTCTTTTTAATGTGCCATGGAAACTTTAGCTTCCTTCTCTCACAATTTCTGTCCGTGTAATTTGGGATATCTAATGCTACTTTGCCATTATGCTGAAATTTGGATACGGAGTGATGCTCTTGGATACATAGCTGACCACTGACACAGCTTTTCCAAATACAAGCTCCAAATATGATAGGCCTGGAGTGTTCTTTGGGAACACTGAGCAGCCCAGCATGTATTCGCCTACTGGACTCAGTTCCCTGGAATTGTAGTATACAAAGGCAACCATGTTATCATGTCAAAGAAGCAATAATCCTTCTACTGATTATGTATTTCTTAATGAGATTGCTCTCAAAGGAATCTTATGTTTCATGATTTTTCTAAACAATTTTTAATATTTTTATTTATCTTTATTTCTCTTTGATCCCATCACCAATAAGGCTGGTTTTGAAAAGAATCATAGGGGCATATTTAAGTAGGTTATTTCTCACTGATGGTCCAGCTCATGATATTTTAAAAGTTGGAGGGCCTTATTCTGTTTTCTCTAAAGATGACTTGTCACCAAAGAAGTCTCCCTGTAAACTCTCAGCAATGAAATAATTTCCTTATCAATTCTTCAACTTTTTTTTCTTTTTTTTTTTTTTTTTTTGTGCCTGGGATTGAACTCGGAGTCTTGTGCTTCCTAGGCAAGAACGCTAACCACTGAGCTAAATCCCCAGCCCCTCCAGCTATTTTTAAAGAAAGTGAAAATACCAATGCCTATAAAACACAAAATAAAATTTCTTTACTCTTTTTTTGATGCCAAGGATCGAACTCAGGGCCTCGTGCTTGCAAGGCAGTCTCTCTAACCAGTGAGCTAAATCCCCAGCCCTGACAAAATAAAATTTCTAAGCAGGATTGATACATGCCTAAAATGGCTGACCAGGAAAAAAACAAAAAAAGAAGAAGAAGAAGAAGGAGGAGAAGAAGAAGGAGAAGAAACACACATACACACAAAATAACAAAAGAATGAATACCCAATTTATCAATCCAGCACTAACTGTTTTTAAAGGAGTATAAAGGATATAATTCAGTTAAACAATTCCTGGGATTTTTCTAGGTAGTTCTGACAAAGGGAAGCAGAAAACAGTAATTGAATATTACCAAAAGACTGCTTGAAACAGTGCATTAGAGAATCTAAAGCAAATATATAAAACATAAGCAAAGTAATTTACAACTGTCTTGATAGACAAGAACTGAACAGTTTGGGACTTCATAAACCTGGAAAACAGACAGAGAAATACATTTTAGCAAGAAATATGGAGCAATATGAGAAAATGGTGAGATCTTTTTATCGATAAGTAGGCAGCTTCACATTACACTGAGATTCAAAGTGTACATAGGAACTGACTGATGTAAATAGGAGATAAGTAGGGAAGAGGCCAAGTACTAAAAAACTTCCATTTGATAACTGTAATGATCACCACAGGAGATCTCACACATTCCACAGAGTATATTCACATAAAACTTGTATCACAAAAAAATGATAGAACAA
>PVJO010024959.1:0-23450 GCA_004026905.1 Hystrix cristata
AACTACAAAGCGAGACTCCGTCTCGAAAGAAAGAAAGAAAGAAAATCCAAGTAATAAAAGCTGGCAAAGATATAGGGGGAAAAGGAACTCTTCTACACTATTCATGGGAATGTAAAGTAGTTAAAACCACTCCAAGTCAGTGTGGAGAGTCCTCAAAAAACTAAAAATAGAAATTCCATTTGACTCAACTATTTTCCTTCTAGGTATTTTTCTGAAAGAGTTAAAGACATCTGATTACAGGGATAGATGCATATCCGTGTTTATAGCAGGACAATTAATAATCTTTAAATCTTGAATATAGCCTATATGCTTATCAACAGATGAACAGATAAAGAAAATGTGGCATTTATACATAATGGAGTACCACTCTGTCAGAAAGATAAACTTGAGGCATTTATAGGTAAATGGATGCAACCTGAGACCATAATATTAAGCAAAATAAATCAGATGCACAAGCTTAAATATCATACTGTCTTACATGAGAAACTCAAAAATACGTAACATACAGTATATATATAAAATACAGAGTCAGCCAAAAAAATTTATATAGCAGGAAAAGATAAACTTATATAAATATTTTAATACTGAATTTATTGAAACATCATAAGATTAACACAAGTTACTTTTGGCCTCTACAATTACAAGAGGTTCTCAAACTGGAAGCCATTAGCTTCCAGACATTTATTAGTATGGCAAACTGCTGAAGTGTGTATATATATATATTTTTTTTTTGTGGAATATGTGTGTGTGTATGTGTATGGCGAAATAGAAGACAGATAGGAACTAGGGATGTCTTTCTCAAATAGATGGGGAAACAAGAGATCCGGGGGGAGAAAGGGGAGGGAAGGAAGAAGAACTGAACGGGAAAAGATAATGAAAATAGAGCTTTTGCAAATGGGAAGGAGACCAAGAGTTGGAAGGATCAGAGAGTGAGGGGAAGGGTGGGGGATGAGAAAAAAGAGAAGAATTAAGATGTGTAATGTACATGTACCAACTCTACAAAATAATTATAATCATTATGTACCTCAAACATGTACTGATTAAAAAAAGGCAATTATAGTAATTTTCAACACTTTCTTGGCAAAGACCAGTAGAGCAGAAAACCTGCAAGTGTACTTATATCAATCTTCTAGTATAAAATTTAAAAAAAAAATCAGTTATAATAATGAAGCTAGGTTTCATTTTTATTATTATTACTTTGGTTTTTTGGTGGTTGTGGTTGTTGTTTGTTTTGAGACAGGGTCTTGCTATGTAGCCTGGGCTGGCCTTGAACTCGTGGTGATGCTCCTGTGTCAGCCTCCTGAGTGCTGGAATTACAGGCATGCACCACCACAACTAATGAGGCTGTTTTAAAAAGCTGAGTTGTGGTGGCATGCATCTGTAGTCCCAGCTATTCAAGGGGAAAAAAAAAGGTGAGGGAAATGTCTTATAGAAGTACCTTTAGGACTAAAAGCATGAGATATTTATACCTGAATTATAACGCATACATGGCTTTAGAATTACAGGAAAATTAAGGCAATAAACCGATTATGTATGAAACCAAGCTACCCAAAAAACAAGAACGAAGAGCCAGGCACAGTGGTTACTGTCTGCAGTCACAAGTACTCTGGACGTGTGAGGTCACTAGAGCCCAGGAGTTCAACATCAGACAGGGCAATGTGAAACCCTCATCTTAAAAACAAGCACAAACCCAAGAATAGCAAGAATTGAAAGCCACAATCAACTCAACAGTCCTTGATATACCCTTCCTAAAAAGTAAAAAATTCCATTTATTATAACTGTAATATGAGAGAAGGAATTGCAAGAAATTTATTATGAGTGTTTGCAGTACGTGATGTTCACATTCATCTTTGGGAGTAGGTATATGTATTTAACATATCTTAATTCTTTTTATTCCCCTTCCCCTCCCCAGTCTCCTCCTTCCCTCCAGAAATTTTGCAATGTTACCCAAAAGATACTAAATAGATGCCTTAGCAGAACCCTGAATTAGAGCACTTTACATTCTCAGTAACTCAATACTTCTATATTTTAATAATTCTTTAATATTATACTTGCAGGCAATAAGAGAAGTAGCCCTAATTTGTAGGTGAAAATAAAACTGTGGAATTGGCCAATAGCCTAAATACCAACAATACACAAAACTGCCCTTTTCCTATACTCGGGAGGATAAGCCCTTTCTCAGTTTGCTGGGCTGCGGCTGGGGCGGGGGCTGAGCAGCAGGGTGCTTGCCCGGCTTGTGCCGGGGCCTGGATTGAAAACCCAGCAGAGAAAGAAAAACAATTATTTTAGTAACAGAGCACCCAGTTTTGACAGGAGGAAAAGCCTCAAGAGTAGGTTATCCCTGCAGACTACCATGTTCCCCATGGCAAGGCAGGCAGGTATGAGATATGGAAGCATTCCGGTGAACTAAGTGTGGGAGGTGGTAGAGGTCACCTAGGCAGATGGTCTAGAGAGCTCAACAAAAAGGCCCAAACACTGGAGGGCCACAGGCCAAGAATAAAGGGAAACTGCAGAGCCCGCTTGAGTCCATGGCTGCCCACACTAAGCCCAGGCGGCCTCTTTGGTGCCTGGAGGGCCTGGAGAGGAGCCTGAGAATCACCTCAGCAGCGGGGCTCTGCAGGGCGAGAACCCAAACCGCAGATAAAAATGGAGATTCCCTAAGGGTAGGTTTAAGTCCTATTTCAGTAAGCATTTGATATATGATATGTTTATTAAAGCCATAATATGAATAAAAACGAAGAAATACACAGTCTACATTTACTCACGGAGCAGAAGTAAGATGATTATGTACACTTCGGCTTTCCTTAAAAAGCATTCTGGAAAATTAAAAAGACAAAATTATCTTTTTTAGCAGGTAATAATATGATAAATGCTTTATTTTATTTTAAGACAGGGTCTTACTCTGTAGTTTAGGCTGGCCTTGAACTCAGTATGTAGCTCAGGCTAGCCTCAAACTCATGGCGATCCTCCTGCCTCAGCCACGGGGCTGGGATTACAGGTTTGTGCTACCACGTCTGGCTGCTTTATTTATTTTTAAAAATCATTTGATTTTCAATAGGGTATTACTTTTTACTTACGAAGTAATGGTATAGTACACTCAATCTATTTTACAGAGAGTGTTATATTCCTCTATTTAAAACTTTTAATAGATCAACAGAAAATATCTTTTTCTAGAGCACTTTTAAAGTGATGGGTTGAGATAGCCAAGTTTAATTTTTACACTTTTAAACCAACAGAGCAGGGCGAAAACCCACAGACTGGGAAAAAATTTTTGCCAGCTGTCCCTCAGACAAAGGTCTAACATCTAGAATATATAAAGAACTCAAAAAAATCATCCCCCCCAAATTCAAAGACCCTATCCAAAAATGGGCATCTGAAATGAATAAACATTTCTCAGATGAAGAAATAAAAATAGCAAATAAACACATGAAAAAGGTTCAACCATCATCAGTCATTTGAGAGATACAAATCAAAACAATGCTAACACTCCAGAAAGAACAGCTATTATCAAGAAATCAACCAGTAACAAGTGCTGGCGGGGCTGTAGGGAAAAAGGAACCCTCCTTCACTGTTGGTGGGAATGTAGACTGGTCCAACCACTGCGGAAATCAGTGTGGAGACGCCTCAGAAAACAATAACTAGAGGTTCCATTTGACCCAGCTCTTCCTCTGTTTGGTATCTTCCCAGAAGAATTAAAATCATCATACCACAGTGATATATGCACAACCATGTTCACAGCAACACAATTTGTAATAGCTAAGTCTTGGAAACAACCTAAATGCTCAACAACTAATGAATGGCTAAAGAAGATGTGGTTTTTCTACACAATGGAGTACTACTCTACCATAAAAAAGGACAAATTAGAGACATTTGTAGGTAAATTGGATTTACCTTGAGAGCATACTCTCAAGTGAAATAAATCAGACACTCATGAATACACATTGAATTGTTTCTCTGATATGAGAAACCATAAGTGTCAGTAAAGACAAAGAGGTATAATAGATATTATGTAAAAAATATCTTTCTCTCAAAAGAGAGAAGAACTAGATAGGGAGAAAGAGGAAAAGAAGGAAGGGCAAAAGAAAAGAAAGGAGAAAGGGAAAAAATGTAAATCAACCTGCTGCAAACAGGGAAGGGAGGGGTGGGGGGGGACCAAGATATATCATGTACAGGTACAAAATAACTATGTTGAATATGGTCATTATGTATACAATGTACTAATACATGTTCTTGGTAAAAAAACAAACAAACAAACAAAAACCAAAACCAAAAAAAAAAAAAAACCAAAAAACAAAAAACCCTTGAGACTTTATTTGGTTGTTTTGTTTTGTTTTGTTTTTTGGTGCTGGAGATGGAAGTCAGGAGCTTGTGCTTATGAGGCCAGCACTCTAACCACTGGGCTAAATCCCCAGCCCTAAACCCTTGAGAATTTAAACAGGACTACTCCTCATTTGAGATACTCCTCTACACTGTCGATAGTACTGTATTCAATAGAATCGAAGGCTGTCTTTTTCTAGGCTCTAAATCCTGTATTAAATTCCTTATCTACACATTTTTCCCAGAGTTTATAATCATCTTTCTGTCTCCCTTTCTCTCTACTTATAAATTCAAAATGAAAAAGTAGTCAGCAAAAAACCGATTTTCTGAGGCAGGGTTTCACCAAATCACTAAGCCACCCAATCCCTATGCTGCTCCAACTGGGGATCCTCCTGCCTAAGCCTCTCAGAGTGCTGCGATTACAGGTGTGCACCACCACGCCGAACTACCTTTATGCCTCTGTGCCTCTGTGTCTACCTTTAAACTTGCAAAGCAGAGAACACCTGAGATATTGTATAGGATGTTGAACACATTAACTTCTTAGCAAAATCAATGTCACATGCGTATTTGGTGCCTGGGTATTATTAATAATAGCAATAATAAAAGAGTAGCACAGGGGCTGGGGATTTAGCTCAAGTGGTAAAGAACTCGCCTAGCAAGCACAAGGGCCCGAGTTCAATCCCCAGCACCATTAAAAAAAAAAAAAAAGAACAGCAGAACAGAATCCAGGAAGTTGCATTTCTTACCTTGCCTGCATCCAGCCCTTTGGCCACAAGGGCTTCACCTCTGTCTCCATGAAGGACTTCAGGTAATCCTCAGCAGACTGGCTTTTATTTGGCTCTAACTCATAGCACCCCAATTTGATCTCAACCAGGTTACACAACAAAGATCTAAAAAGATTCGTAAATATATATGTAAACTTTATATATATATAATACATATACAAAAAATTACATATATAATTTATGATTTTATATAATTTGTATATAAATCTGACTATGACACAGGAAAACTGAACAGATTTGAAACAATTTTTAAATAAGCATGCAAATCTGAAGAGCAGTGAAACAGAATATTAGCTGAAGAATTCAGGTAATTACATGATGGTAAATAATTTCTAACATCATTCACTGCACTACAAACCCCCAGCATGAAAAAATTTCCTTTGATACCTTTATTCAATGCACTGAAGACTGAAAGGGATTGTTGTCTATGTGGGGTATAGAAACACTGGTAAGAAAGACGGTTGATTTATACAAATACATGGAATACTTCACCTTCAGAAAGCAGTATGACTAATTCCATTATTAGATTAGAGTATTAAGCAATATTATATGAAAACAAAAGTGGGAACACTCTAAGTATAGCTATCAGGACCAGATTAATGTTCTCCTGAATAAGTTTTTCTTAAACACTACCTTTGCTCCCTTGCAATCCAGCCTTCTAGTCTTCTGTTGACTGCAGATTCTTTTCATGTAATTCTACTTCTGCATTGTGTGTTTGGTCAAAGGTGAAGACCGCTAAAATCTTACCTGATGGTGTCATCCCAGTGGAATTTCTTCCTTGGTCCTATGACTCGTTTCCCTGGTTTCTCATCATCATCTTCCTCTGATCCATTTTTTTCTCGCTCTTCATCTGTTTGCAACCTAAAAAAATATTTTATGAAGCAACATTCTAATCCAACACTGCCTATAACATGCTCCAAAATACCTGCTGACTTGCTTAAATGTGTGTTAACTCACAAGACAAGAGGAAGAGAGAGGCTATCTCTCCACATAATACTTTGAACTTGGAAGGAATTATAAAGTGGTTTTGTAAAAGGTCTTCAAACTATAGTAAAAGGTCCACTCATCTTTTAGGTCAAAATATCTGTGTCCAGCACCAGCTAGCCAAACTGGTCAGTAAGTAAAATGTTTTACCAGTGCTGGCTCTTGTTTGGATCCCATCCATGCCATAAATCAAGAGACAAAGCCCTTGTCTTTAAAACGAAAGTAACTGAGGGGGAAGTAACATGTCATTTAGAAAGCATTCCATTTATCATTTGAGTGGTGTGCATGGACTTCTACTTGAGGATGTGGTTCACCTAAGACCAGCCCCAGCAGCTAAGTGTACTTCTCAAGTGGCAAAGTCTGTTCAGACAGAAATGGCACGTACTTGGCACACTTTGCCTGACTGCGAGCCTGGCAGTCCTCCTGGTATTTAAACAGCTGTTCAGGCATGACATTGCTAACAGCCAGCTTTAGTTTCTGCAGAGGTTCTCTTAAACGATCATCCTGGGGGAAAAAAAATACAAGTTTTTTTCATACATCTTAACAAAATTTATTCTGTAAACATTCTCAAAAGATACAATTCATGTTTCAGATACTGATTACAAATTTGCAAGTTAGCTATCTAAATGTGGAGATTGCTTCTACAGCACTTTTTTTTTATTTTTAACAGCACTGACTTTACAATGTACACTGGATATAAAATTAAGGTGATCATATTTCTCAGCCAAGGAGAGTCCCAGTGCTTGCCAGCTGCCCTAGCATAATTAATAAGGTTTCTTTATATTCTTGAAGATGGCCCATGTTTTAACCAATACCTCATATGACACCTTATAACACAAATGATTACATAGAGAACAAAATCTTCATTGCGCAGACTACTGATTAATCTCCAGCAGGATGGGAAACTAATACCAAAAGACAAAGCTGCTCTGGGACCTTAGAACATGTGATCTGCGATGGGCAGCTGCCAGTAGGATGCTGGCACCCTGTTCTCTGGGTAGTTGGTAACTGTAGGCAAGCTCAAGGCCAAAGTGAAATAGGAAACTGGGAGACTCTTCTCTATATGGGTGCAGGGTGAAAAGGACAGCCGGGTGTGGTGGTGCACACCTGTGATCCTAGCACTTGGGAGGCTGAAGCAGGAGGATCACTGTGAGCTCAAGGCCAGCCTGAAGTGCTTAGTGAGACCCTATCTCAAAAAAAACCAAGGCAAAAAAAATAAAATAAAATAAAAGAAGGACAGCAAGCAGGTTTCTAGCCGACAGTTCTAATCAACTTATTTTCATTTTGCAAATAATATGTGTAAGTATTGATTGATGCTGCTTTTTTTAGTTTTTTGTTTGGTTTTTGCAGTGCAGGGAATTGAACTCAGGGCCTTGTGTATACTGGGCAAGAGTTCTAGCACTGAACTACACCCACAGGTCTGAAATGTGATTTTTGATAAAGACAAGATTTTTAGAATAGTATTACTAATATTATTACTAATATTAGTGATATTATTACTAATAAGGAGAGTCCCACAAATATTATTACTAATAAGCGTTTAAACCTACTCCACGTATGCTAATAAATATTAAGCGAATATAGTAGTTGCTATATTACCCTCACTCACTTTTTTTTTGTGGTGCTGGGGATTGAACTCAGGGTCTTGCACTTGCTAGACAAGTGCTCAACCACTGAGCTGAATCCCCAAATCCCTTTTGTTTTTTTGAGACAGGGTCTTCCCATGTAGTTAAGATGGCCTTGAACTCACTATGTAGCTCAGGTTGGCCTCAAATTTGAGGTGATTTTCTTTTGTTTCACTCTCCAGAGTGCTGGGACTACAGGTGTGTGCCACTACACCTGGCAATCCCAGCTACATGGGAGGCTGCAGCAGGAAGATTACAAGTTTAAGGCTGGCTGGGCAACTCAGTGAGACCCTGCCTCCAAAAGAAAAGTAAAAGGGATAGAGAAGTAGCTCAGCTGTAGAATACTTTCCTAGTATGGGTAAGGTCCTGAGTTTAATGCCCTGCACTCAAAAAAAAAAAAAAAACCCAAAAAATTATAGCTCAAATATGCAGAACTAAACAGGGTTATGTTTAGGATCTGAGCTAGGAGGCTCACAAGTTTCAGCCCTGCTCAGGCAACTCAGCAAGACCCTGTCTCAAAATTTAAAAGACAAACTAACAACACAAAAAACTATATAAAGGAAAGTAGGGGTTGGGGATTTAGCTCAGCAGTAGAGCACAAGGCCCTAAGTATGACCCCAGCATCCCCCACAAAAAAGGGTAAGATAAATGGCATTCTGATGTGAGGGTGATCTGGCTGCTGCGATGTCCGTCACCCCACCAGTCACCAGCACTGACTAGGCTGACCCGGCTGACTGGTGGGTGTCCCCTCCCTCCTTCCCCAACCCACATGTGTCCCTCTCCAAGCTGCATGCCCTGTCGGAGAAGACAGTCGCCCCACAGAGAAAGACCGTCCTCCTGGTCAGGAGCACACAAGGAGCTGGCTCCCCTAGAGCCTCCAGAAGAGCTCTCTGATAAATGCTTTTCTGCCACAGCCAAAGGGAGTTTACTATTTTTTTATTTTTTTGGGTGCTGGGGATCGAACTTGGGGCCTTCACTCAGCTAAATCCCCAACCACCCCAAGCCAAAGGGATTTTAAATATGCTCAATAACCAACTTCAAATGTCCTTTAGAAAATATTTTGTAATCTGCAGAAAGTTGTTTTCCTAGTTGTTTTGTTTTTTGTTTTGGTTTTTTGAAACAGGGTCTCACTATGTATTCCAGGCTGGCCAAGAACTTGCAGCAATCCTACACCAGCCTCCCAAATGCTAGGATTATAGGTGTGCACCACCACACATGATTTTCCTATTTTTTTTTTGTTTTTACTATTATTTTTATTAGCACCTGTTTCTGTCATTTGAATTTATGGCACCAAGCTCCAACTGCCACTGTCTGAAGGCACCAGGCAAAGGCACAACATCTAAGACATGAATAAATTTCAGTTGTTCATTAACCTGCAGTTTCTCAACCAGAAAGAAGTATTTTCTTAACAGAAGTGAATGCCTATGTAAAGAATTCTGTGCTTATCCAATCACACCCACAATGCCGAGTTATCAGTCTAAGAACCTATGTCTCAGGAAACATTGCTTCCCAGCTAAACCTAGCCATTGTGGAAGTCACTGTTTCTCAGGGGACACAAAACGCCCTTAATAATCTGCTATGGTTAACCACATACATAGGCACTACCACGCACTTCACGTGCAAAGGCCCTGAGGAGGAGCACCCTCCCACTTCCACGGGTCCCAAAACCCCAAACCAGGCACTACCGCCCTCCTCGCACCTGGACGTTGAGGTGTAACTTCTTCAGACGCTTCACCAGGGTCTCTTTGTTACATGGCACAAAAGCTTCAAGATGAGAGTAAACACCGCTACGGATGACAGGGCCCAGCTCTTGAAGCTGTAACTCGATGCTAACCAAAAAAAAAATAAATAAATAAAATCAACAAATATAAACAATATAGACTTTCTTTTAGGTGGCATCACACAGGCAAGGTGGCAATGGCAGTTGGCAGCTGATTTTTGTTTTAAATTTATGTTCTTATGATTCCTAGACAGTATTTTGCAAAGAAATAAATCCTCTGAAAACAAACAATAATATATAGAAAACATTCTATGGGTCTGGCTTTTTAAAATTTAAAACAATTTTACTGGTACATGTATACAGGATACCTCAATTCTTTTTACTTCCCCTTCTCTTCTTCTCTTCCTATTTCTAGCTTACAACAGAATTTACACACCCACAAGCTGCCAGTGTGTTCTTGGGGACAGGTTAAAGTCTGTGTTCCAGGTAAAGCACAGGAACTCCATTTTAAGCAAACTCTCACTGCTTCAGAGAGGTGTCTCACTACCCCTCCACCTGCTGGCAACTGAACATCACACAGTTTCACTGAGTTCCTATAGTATTCCTTTGAAGTGTTTGAAAAAAGCAAAGATTCAGAGAAGGTGAAGTTCCCTTCACTGTACATATAAACTATTTTATCCATCTCTGTTTCCCTTATTGTATATTACATAATTACGTGTTAATAGTTTATTCAATGTAATTTTCTGGTTCTCATTTCCACTTATAAATTAGGTTTTAGAGATAGAAAACAAATTGTTAAGTAGGTTATTTAGCCTAAGAGGAAAGCAGTTTATAACAGTTACCTACCCCTCGGCAAGAAAAACCTACTACTAAATAACTGAGGTTGTCTCCCAAGACGGCAGACATTAAACCTGGCAGCTGCTACTGCAGAAAGATAAGATGCTAATCTGAAGGCCAAGCTCAAGTGGGGGCTCCTGGCAAGGAATTATGTCCAAATCATCATACTCTGTTATGGGAGAGGATACAGATGGACTTCAGTACTTCTCACAAATGTAAGACATGAAAACAAAAAGAAACTCTGTCATACCAAATGTATCCATCAGTATGTCTGTACGTGTGTATGTATGTATGTGTGTATCTGAGACAGGGTCTCATTTTGTATTCCAGGCTATGTAGTTGAAGCTAGCTTTCAACTCATGATTGACCTGCTTAAATCTCCCAAGTGTGAGGATTACAGACATGTGCCACCGAGTCTGCCTCTGTGTCCACCACTTTCTATTTCTGAAAAAATGAGATTCTATTTCAGAAAAAATGAAAAGTGGAAAATTATGCTTCTTAGAAATGGCAATAGAAAATTCTTGGTGGTTAGAGAAGCTAAAGAGAAAATTAAAAATGTCAAGAAGTTTAAGACCTATAATAACAAGATGGTTGCACAGGAAACAATCACTATGGTCGTTACTTCTCTGTAGAAACATTTGGTTAGGTAACATTATGTGGTTAGATCTTTACTAAAAGTCTACTCTGGGTAGAAAGCTTCCAGGCTTCCTTGTGACTGGAAGTTAGTTAAGGCTTAAAATAAAATAGAAACTCCAAGTATTTAGAGAGGCCAGGTAAGGATGGACTATGACCTGCTTATAAAAGTCAATGCTTTCCAAAGAGATAACTACTCAGATATAGGAAGAGTTGACTTCCTGAAAAGAGGCCCATTGCTAAATCCCTTTCTACTGACACTCAAAGTCACTACTTGTTTGCGCACTCCTTACAGGAGCATCTAACAGAGATGGCAGCCAGGCCTTGCTGCAAGCGTCCAGCAGGACTGAGGCAGGCCTAGAGCAAGCCACTGAGCAGAACTGTCAGGGCAACTGGGATCATGAGCAAGGGGCGTAATGCCTTTGCAGCAACATCTGCCAGCTTCAGGTAACAATGGGAAAGCAAGTCAGTACACTGTGTATTTGTTGACTAAGTCAACTTCAATTACACGAAAGAAAAAGGATGCTCTATTCCAATAAACTGATCTCTTTTTCTCCCAAACACAAGGAAAAAATGGTGAGGCAGACCCAATTTACCTGGATAATTTAATTTTCTATACCAAATAATCATTATACTCCCTTAGAAAAGCAATTCAGTCTAGAAAAGTAGGATAAGTGTGCTGTAGAAAGGGGGAAAAAAAAAGACAATAAAATAAAAGTACAAAGAGAGAATACTAAAGGGACCAGAATAACTCTGCCTCTAAAGCTAAGGGCTTGAGAACTGGAGGCACAGGTTCTGTGAAATAAAAAGTAGACAGGGCCCCAAAACTCAGTGTGTTTCACAATAGCTGTGTGTGGGAGGAGTGACCAGAGAAGCCTGCTCACATGAGTGCCGTGTCCTGGGATGGGCCTTGCCTCTCCCAGGGGAGAGAGAGCTGTTGTCTCTTACAAATAAGGAAATACAACAAAACACCACAAAACTGTCTCAGTCGCAAGAGAAAGGCTGATCTGGTGGGAAGAAAAAGAAGAGCTAGTCAGATTCCCAACTGCAGACTCTGGGGCAGCTTGGAGGAGCGGCAGCCGCAGTGTTGCCGGGTGCGGGCAGAGAGGCAGGTGCAGGAAAATGCAGCAACACAGACATGAAGCGTCTGCCCGCTTCCAGGCAGACGGCCAGCCGGAAAAAGCCGATCTGGCAAACCAAGATGAGCAGAGAAAGACGCTCCTCTGCCCGCACACCACAAACACACTACGCTACGTCTTCTGAGTTCACTTGTAAGTACTCTGAAATGACTGACTGCAGCTAATTACAAACAGCAATCAGAATTAATTAACCAATCTGTCTTCCTCATTCCTGAGTATGTATGAGATGGGAACCTCAAAACACCCCTTCCCTGAGACTTTCCATCTGATGAACCACCTTATTAGGTGGTTTTCATCTGAGGAGCAAAACTACTGCTTTCCCCGTGAGTACTTTTTTGCCCAGCTTGGCCCACAGCCAGGTGTATACTGAGTTCCTGGCGCCAGTGGTTAAAATCTATGCACCAAAGGTAACAAGCACAGCTTACCTGACGACAACTGCGGAACCTATAGCTTCATCACCACCTAAGCCTGAGTGCAAAATTGTTACGAAGTCAGATACAGAATCAGCTAATTCAAATGCAAGCTGTGTCATGTATCAGCCTTCACCTTTCTTTCTCAACATCAAAGAAGCTCTGGTGACCTGGCCCAACACCTGTTGAGGAGCAAATGTCACTCCTGTGGGATGCAAGGGCGGGAGAGAGCTGATGCCTGAGCCAGCTATGCACTCAGCACCTGGATCACAGAGGGTCATTGCATTTTTAACTGAGCAATTTTTAAGGTTTTTTTAATAAAAGAGGAAAACTAAGGCCAGCAGCAGAGGAAAACTAAGGCCTTCCAGAGTGCTAGGATTGCAGGTGGTAGTAAGCACCTGCAATCCCAGCACTCTGGAAGGCTGAGGCAGGAGAATACCAAGTCTGAATCCAGCCCAGGCAACAACTGACTCAACAAGACCCTGTCTCAAAAAGGGGGGTGGGGTGGGGATGTGGCTCAGCATGAAGTCCTTGGATTTAATCACCAGTACTGCACTCCCTCACACTGTACAGAAAGTAGAAAGATTACTTACTCCAGAAGAATATTATTCATATCCTGTGTAAAGAATTTTTTCCTTCCTTCTTCATCAAAAAGTTTGGCAGCCTAGGAAAACATAAGAAGGATTGTCAATATCACTCACAAAACAATTATTATGAATGAATTCTCTAATAAAAAACAAAAAAAGAGAGAAGCTTGAGCCAGCGGACTACCGCATGAGCTGTGCCCTGGCAGAGCCAAACTGCAGGGGACATCGAGTCAGTCTGCTGCAGCTCCAGGAAGAGCGTCTGCCCTGCGTAAGCTGACTTTGTTGGGTTTTTTTTTTTTTTTTTTTGTGGTGCCGGGGATCGAACTCAGGCCCTTGTGCTTGCAAGGTAAGCACTCTAATCACTGAGCTAAATCCCCAGCCCCGACTTTGTTGTTTTAAGCCACCAAATTTCAGCAGGGCGCTCAGCCCTCGCTCTTCCAGCGCCTGCTGCGGTGGCGGCGGCGGCTGCTGCTGCTGCTGCTGCTGCTGCTGCTGCTGCTGCTGCTGCTGCTGCTGCTGCTGCTGCTGCTGCTGCTGCGGCGGCGGCGGTGGCCCCACCTCTCTGCACTCAGCCTTCCCAGCCTTCTCCGCACATAGCACACCTCCACCTGTCTCTTCTGAGCAAGTGCAGGCCATGTCTGGGGTCTCCCGCATCATCTCCCTTCTCAAAAATCTTGACTTCACTACACCTCCAGAGACTGCCGTCTCTTTCTGTGGTAGAGGGTAATGTTCACAAGGCTTTAATGATTAGAATATGGAACCATTTTTCAGACTACCACAGATAGTTATGGGATCCTAAGAATAGGGCCGGATAAAAGGTCAATTCCCCTTAAGGTGAAATGTCTTTATGGAAGTTAAATCATGTGATCAACTGAAGTAGACAAAAGAATTTGGTAAACTATGTAACTTGAACCTAAGATGACAGACTCCATGTGACTATGAGCCTGAATTATGAAGTCACTGACAAGTTTTACAATAAGGTTTACAGAATTCTATTAGGATTACTGACCAGAATACAGACAACAATTCTGCTGCAATGTGTAGCTGATACATGGCTGGAAGGAGTGGGTTGGGGAGGACAACCTTAAACATGGTGTACAAAAAAATCAGTAGCTGGAATCTCTAAGAGGAAGTTAAAAGCCAAACATAAAATGAGTAAGTGCAATAATATGGACCTGGTGGTACAACTGTTGAAATAAATGAAAGGATTTTTTTCAAAGGCCTTTAACTGATGGTTTGGAAAAGGGAAATACAACATTTAAAAAGAAGCAATGAAAGCCAAGTGTAATCCCCGCACTCGGGAGGCTGAGGAAGGAGGACTGCTGAGAATCTGAGGCCAGCCCGGGCTACATAGTGAATTCAAGGCAGGCTTGAACTGCGCAGTGAGACCCTGTCTCAAAAAACCAACCCCCCCGCAAAAGGAATGAAGGGGGGCATGGTGGGGTGTGCCTGTAACCCACCACTCTGGAGGCTGAGGCAGGAGGATCGTGAGTGAGTCCAGTGTGGGCAACTTAGTGAGACCTTGTCTCAAAATGAAAAACAAAGGGACGGGGATGTAGCTCGGTAGCTCAAAGACCCTGGGGTTCAATCCCCAGTACCAAAGCAAAAAGAGAAGCAATGTGAATAGTATATCAGCACTGCCTGTTTCTAGATTTTTTTTTTCTTTTTCTTTGTTATGTTTCTAGATTTAATTGTCACCACAGATCACAAAAGGTATGAAATTGGGAAGTAATAGTCCTTTCTTTATGATGCACGTAATGGTTAGCAAAAAAGTCTAAAGTGAATAAACAACAGACACATTTCCTCCGAGTAAAGCATACATAAGAATTCTTGAAATGTTCAACTTTATGACCTTAAAAGCTTTAATGTGGTCTACTTATAGAAAATCTTAGTAGTCACAGATATTTAAGTAAAAATGTCATACAACAATAATCACTAGCCCTACCTTTGACTAGTATTTTTATTTTACCTCATTTGTTAAAAATGCAGGTCTTCACCTAGCAATTACACAACTGACAAGTCTCAACCCGTTGTTTTAAAAACAAGACTATACCGGGCCTGGTAGCACACACCCATCATCCTGGCACTTGGGAGGCTGAGGCAGGAGGGTCACTGTGAACTCAAAACCAACCCGAACTACATAATGAGACCCTGTCTCAAACAAAACAAAAGAAAAACAAAAAAAACAAGACCAGTAAATGGAAATTAGGTGGGTGAGGCTGGGGCTATGATTTACCTTTGTATTCTCATATGCTATTTATACAGTTCATACTTACTATTGTGTCTAGTGCTCACAATAGCCTATGAAGCTGGCACAAACAAGGAACTAATCCTTAGAGAGGTTCACGAAATGTGCTCAAATTCAACTGCTATTAAGTTGTGGACACAGGATCAGACCAAAGCCTTCTGGTGCACACTGTGCAACAATGCCACCCAGCACCGTGACCCTCGCCTACTGCAGCCAGTATGGCTTCTGTCTAATTGAGAACAATGAAAAAATAGTCAAAGTTTTTTTCTGGGTTTTTTTTTCTGGTTTTTTGAGACAGGATGTCACTAAGCAGGCTGGCCTTGAGCTCACTGTGTAGCCCAGGCCGGCCTGAACTGGCGGTGATCCTCTTGCCTCAGCCTCCGGAGTGCTGGGATCACAGGTGAATGCCACCACACCCGGCTAGCTAGTTATTATCACAGATTAATCCAATGAGTTTGATGTCAGACTATTTTTTTTTTCCTGGTGCCGGGGATCAAACTCAGGGCCTTGTGCTTGCTAGGTGAGCACTCTAACCAATGGGCTAAATCCTCAGCCCCGTGTTTGAGGTTAATATTTTCATCACTTTGGTTTCTCATTTTAACTAGCTGACAAGAAACAAAGAGTTTTAAAACCTGGACATTTTGCCATAGTCATCTGGGGCAAAATTTACTTAAGAAATGAAAAACATAATTCATCTTAAAATCTAGGAAGCATGAAACATTGAGCGAACTGATTCAATATTTTGAGGTAACCATGTGCTGACTCTGCCCATCAATCTACTAACTTATTTGATGATTTTCCATGCTTCAGTAGAAGCAAATTTCTGAGACATGCCTCTTCAACAGGATGAAGACTGGGCATGTGCTGGGGACAGAAACATAGGAAAAAAGTCAGGCTGAAAGCCAAATTTCAAAAAAGGCAAGCAAAAGAGGGTTAAGAGGTTGAATATGGAAGGGTATTACACAGTGAGAAAAGGAGAAGAGGCTGGGGGTTTAGCTCAGTGGTGGAGTGCCTGCCTAGCAACCGCAAGGCCCTGAGTTTGATCCCCAGTGCTCCCCCAAAAAACAAGAAGAAACCGCTTATCAGACTGGACATGAGCATTTCAGCTGCAGACGAATTCAAATCTCCTAAAAAAAGAGGTACCATCTCATATTTCAAAGAAAAATGTTGAAAATTCATAGTATGCATGGCTGAGATGAATCTCACTATTCATGACTGCCGAGTAGGGGCTTAGAAAGAGGCTGTATGCAGCCTGCACGGTTACAGAGACCACATTCTGTGCGAGCTTGTCCAGAGGGCCAGGTAGGGAGCACGGCTGCTTCTGTACCCTCGACCGAGGGCACAGTCTTCTGCTGTCAGGGATGGCTGTCCACTCAGGGACACACGTGGAGTGGGAAGGGGAGGAGGACACCTGTACGGCCAGCTGGATCAGTCGAATTGACCCAGGCGATCAGTGAGGTGACAGACATCACAGCCAGATCTCCCTCACATCCAGAGACAGGTATTTTTTGATATGAGAGATGACAGAAACTTTCAAGACTGGAACACACTCACAATTAACCAATTAGTTTACACAATGAGAATGACAGCAGCAAGCTATGGAGTCTCTAGTTCTGACTTCAAAGCCTCAGTTTGAATCTGGGCTGTGTCACTTAACAATTATATGGCCCATGTATTAGTTTCCTATGAAATGGAGAAACACCGTCTGGCCACATGAGTGCTCGGCCCGAGGCAAAGGCAGCCGTGTGAAGAGGGGCAGAGGAGCACCGTGCTCTCCACATGGCACGGGTGCTGCTGGATCGACAGTAGACACGGCATCACCACTAATGGTTACACCCCGAAAGCCTGAACCACGGCACCTGCATGTGATGAAACCTGGATAGAAAGGAGATGTAGGGGTGGCACAACAGGGGACCAAAGAATGGATGAAGTTTGGAGTGGGTGAGTCCTGATGTTTAAATTCTGGTTCCACTGTTTACAAGCCGTGTGGCTTTCACTGAGATATTGAACCTGCATCCACTTAAGTGTCTCAACTTAAGTATGCCTATATTTCATACACAAACTTGTTGAGAAGATGAAAGGAAAAAACCTCAGATGAGATTAACAGATAAATTTTCAGGTTTATATTATCTTTTTTTTTTTAAGGTTTATATTATCTATAAGACAAAAAGCCAAAATAAAAGAATTCAAAAAGCTAGAAGCTAAAGCTATATCATGCAAAAAGAGAGAGAGAGAGGGAAAAAAAAAAGAAACCAAGAAAAAGGAATCTACAGCAAAATCATACAAAATTAGTCACGGCAAAAAGCATTCATTAATAGGACAAAAGGGTCAACTCAATAATCCTCACAATGAAGACAGTCTTCAAGAATCTTATAAATCAAACAGCATAGAAACAACAAAAATGACAGTAAACAGGCTAGGCTATAAATAAAACACTGGCAGTGAGGCACTTTAACATACTATACTGTCTCTAAATCCTGGACTGATAAAGCAGATCAAAATAAATAAAGACACAGATGAACTTAATTAGTTCCACCTAAGAAAAAACACTAAAGAACAACAACAACGACCAGAATCAGTAAGTAAAATCCAAGAGCCAGTTGTTGGAAAAATTAAATACATCTCTTGCTCCTCTATCCAGATACTTAAAGCTGAAGTGTGGAGGAGGAGGAGGAGGAGCAGAAGGAGGAGGAAGAAGGCAGTGGGGAAAGGAATAGGGAGGGGAGAGGAGGAGTGTGAGGGGGAGGAGGAGGAGGACACTAAGAACAAGCATCAGCATCAGCATCAGCATCATTTGTTGTGTTTGTTCAGCAAATACGAACCAAGACAACTGTTGCACTTACTACACGGAGGTCCTCGATGCGTTTCTCCAGAAGCACAGGCAGACCCTCTGGGAGTGTAGGTATCACCTTGGGCATGACCTGAGAGGTGAAGGGTAGCTGGGTGGTATTTCCATTTTCTCCCCCAGACTCAGACAGTGGGCTACCATCAGAAGCAGCATCCAGTAATCTGTCAAAGTCAAAATCATCTAGCATCTCTAGAGCGTTTTCAGCTTCTTGAAACAGTTCGTGTTCGTTTGTGCTAACAAAAATGGGGAGGTCTGGATCAGCACTGTTCAAATTTAAGTCTGGGGCGTCATTCCCCAGTGCTATGGCAGTAGAGGGAGGCTTAGTCAGAGAGGAGCTCGATAAAGTCACTGGGACTTTGGGGGTAAACTCCTTCAATGCATCCTTCTCCTTCTGAAACTTTCGTATCATGGCAGCAAGGGCACAAGAATCTTTGTAACGTTTCTTCTTTTTTTCAGATTTGTGTGAATTTAGAGCCACAACTCTGTGAAGTAGAAAAAATGACCAGTTAGGCTACATGTGACTTTAAAAGTTAATGTTCCATGAATTAGAATCATCATTTGATAGGCAATAGCAAATAGTTTAAAAGTTCATATTGAATTGTATTTTTATGATAGCATCTTTTTCAATGATTTTTACCTAGGAAAGGTAAATGGCCATTGTAGTGAAGAAAAAGAAAGGAATAAAGTCAAGAAAAAAAAAAACTGAATGTAAAGTATATTGAACTCACTTTAGGACGTTTTCTCTTTTTTAGAATGTTCGCATTCTTTAGTCAGTCTATAAAGAGTTAACCCAGTACAGAAACACCCTTTTGCTGAGAACACAGTTGCCCTACAATCAGAAGTTCTTTACCATCCACCTTCAAACTGGGAGGACAGAGGGTCTGGGCTTAAAAACTGCCAAACAAATATAAATCTACTGTATTGATTTGTGTGCCTTTGTCCACCAGCGTAACTGCTACTACTTTTTGACCATCTTTCCCTTTCTATTCTAGAAACAGCTTTCCCTTTGTATTTCACAAACAGCCAGATATGTGTAATTCTCAATGATAACCTTCCCCATGACATGAACCACAGGGAAAGGTCACAGTTTACCTGTCACTTCTCTGCCCGATCTCGTCTGATCTCGGATGTTTCTATGTTTACTACATAACCAAGATTATGTGCCTCGCAGGTAGGTCCACATCTGAGTTATAATTATAAATCCCAACGCTACAGTGCTGCCTAGTGTATAAGAGGCACTTAATAAGTGGGATAAGTAACAAAGTTTAGAAGACATTGAATTCAATAAAAGGCATTACTTGCAGTTTATGTTCCTGAAGAAGCTTATTTGTAAATAACGTATATTTAAGAAACCCACTAGTAATGCATATTTCTTCTTCAGTAATTTCTTAATCTCAAGGTCATGACTATGACTTCAATCCCATGCTTAGGAGTAGAAAAACACACCCTTTTGAATAGAGAGCCCTAGATGCAGAGGTATGTCCCTTCTACGGAGAAAAGGAAGACCTCACAAGTGTCCTTCCACAGCTTCACGAAAAAAAGCAGAGAAGTTGAGGAAAATGGCAATTTTTAATTTTATTCTTCTCACTTAAGGCTTTGAAGAAATTCTATTTGGTTTTCAGCAGCAAGATGTTACCTAAGGTTAAAAGGATTAAGAATAGCTAAATGGGGAAATGTTGCAGTAGCGAGCAACAACAGCCTCTCCAAGACTAGAAGCCAGACACTGAAAAATAATGACACAGGGAAGAAAAAAAGAGAGAAGTAGATCCTGGGGAACCGGAAGGATGTGACAGGAAAACTAAAACCTACAGAGGAACTGAGGAGACAGAACATAACAGGAAGGGAGAAGGGAGGGGAGTCTGCAGTTCCTCTCCGGTGCCCAGGAAAGGGAGCCTTAACCTGGAGACACAGCACAAGTAGAGGCTCCAGAGGCCTCAGGGAGATGTGTGGCGGCAGAACTGACTGGACTGGCGGTACTATGAGCTGTAGGGAGAGCCTGCGTTTCTGGTCCCCACTGAGCCCTTCAAAAGGCAACAGCTGGTGGGCAGCACTAGTCCAAACACCCACCACATCCCTGGAGAGAGGGCTTAGTCAGATGCCATTCCAGGGACAGCTGACTGAATCTGGGCCTCAGAGCGTCCGGCTCGGCATGGCTTCACTTCAGGGTTCCCGGTGTCACAGTCTCACAGTGACTGGGTGTGAAAGAGAGCCCTGGTCAAGGAGTGGACTAGAAAGTGGCCCCTAAGAAGTGTGAGCTGAAGGACACAGGCCCCACCCCCACGGCCAGAGGCCAGGTCCAGCCACGCAGCTCTGGGTCTGGCAGTCACGGTGCCTGAGCCCTCGCCCTCCTCCTACTGCACGCTGGTGACCGCACCCACAGTTCAGCTTTCTTTGTCTACTAGCGTCAGCAGCGACATGTCTTGACATAGACACTGCCCCAAGTTGTAGATCCCAGAAGAAAACCACACATGCAAAAATCACAGAGACACTGTGTGGTGTCTGTGTTGCTTTTTTCTTTTTTCTTCGTTTATCTTCTTCACCAGGTTCTTAAGAGTTCCTTTGCTCTTGTTTCTTCCACTTCTCTCTCCTCCTTCTCATATCATATGATTAAAGCTTTCAGGAAACTTCCTCTTGCCTTCCCCTATTCCCAATTCCCTATACATTTAATAGTATACCCACAAAGCTTTATTAATCTTTTGACAGTTAACTCTATGAAGTGACTGTTGAATTCTTGTCTATCATTGGTGGAGATAACAGCTGCCATGTTTAGTATCTATCAGCTGTAAATCAATACTGAGATTGTCTGAATGTTCATACTACAATCATAGCTTTCTTCTTTAGGGTTAATGGTGGTATATAATTGGTTCTTTTTTTTTCATAATTAGTTCTCAGGGTATGTTAACATCCAATCTATTTTGGATGATACAACACCTAGACTCGCTCTGTGACATTAATGAAACCAGAGTACATTCCCAGAGAACTTGGTGTGGGCCAGTATAGTGCATCTTCCTTCCTGAATTAACTATAGTTAGCTGGATCCAAGGTGAGTCACCGAAAAGCAACTAAAGTGATCTCTATAGTAGCAACGAAATCTTTATACTATAACCAACCGCAAACCTCAGCACAAAACAAACAAAAAACCCAAGAGAAACATAAGAAGTCAAGGAACAAAGGGCTTCCCCAAACTCTCAACTCCTCCAAACCAATCCAAGGGGCTGAGAGGGAGAACAGCATAAACCACAAACCTGAATTATTCGCAAGCACGACAGAGGAGGTCAGATAAAGAAGTGCTCAGCGGGACCACAGAGAGTATCACTGAACAGATGATGAAGTAATAACCACAATGACCCAGGAGCTGTCAGAAGACACCAATAAAAAGCTAGCTGAGCTACACAAAACAATACAAAACATGAATGACCAGTTTAGCAAAGAATTAGAGTCCAGGAAAGAGTTTCAATCAGAAATTACAGGGATTAAAAATTATATTGAAAGTACAGGTTGTAGAATTAACCAGTGTGAGGACAAAATTTCAGAACCAGAAAATAATGGTGCCTTCAAAGACCAACTGCCCAAAGACATCTTAAAAGTAACAAAAGACATGAAAAATGAATCTAATAGCTGCTAGATGATGAAAAGATGACTAATCTAAGAGTAACTGGAGTAAGTGAAAAATCAGAAAATGACACAAATGGTATAAAAAACCTGTCCACAGAAATAATGGCAGGAAACTCCCCAAATATAGGGAAAGAAATAAGCATATGGATAAGTGAGGCACATAGAACTCCAAATAGCCAGGACCAAAAGAGAACCTCTTCACACCACATTATACTCAAGGTTCCAGAAGTCTAAAGATTAATACAGACTTATGGTTATACTATTAAAGTTACAGGGAATTGGGAATGTGGAAGGGGAAATATCTGAAACCTTAAACTATTTTCCTGAAGAAAATAGGTACAGAAGGTCTTTATCTCAATCTATCTATGATAAACCAATGGCCAACATCACATTAAATAAGAGAAGCTGAAAGCTTTCTCTCTAAAATCAAGGATGTCCACTATCACCACTCCTGCTCAACATAGTTCTGGAAACACCAATCAGAGGAAATAGGCAAGAGAAATGAGAGAGCTATGAATAGGAAAGGAAGAAGTAAAATTATCATTATTTGCCAATGACACGATCGTATTCTACATAGAGGATCCCAAAAACTTCACCAAAAGACTCTTACAATAACCAAATTGAGTAGCTTAGCAGGATACAAAGTCAACACTCGAATAAATCAACAGTGTTCCTATACACCAGTAAAAAACCCACTGAGAGAGAAATCAGGGAAATAATACCTTTCACAATAGCATCGAGAAAAATGAAATACTTAGGAATTAACCTAACCAAAGAGTGAAAGACCTCTACAATGAAAACTATAGCACTCTGAAATAGGAGATCGAAGAAGATACCAGAAAATGCAAAGATACCCCTGTTCAAATGCACACATAGGTTAAATGAATATTTTGCTCATTACAATGTTTTATTAACAAGACCCAGTTTAAAAGATGGTATTAACCCTGAAAACTGTTTTAACAATTTGGTATTAAGACTAATCTTAGATGCCCAGAGACTTAGAATTAGAAGTATCCTCTATGTAAACAATGTATGGTTGTTTTAATATAAAAAAATTCCACAGGCAAGGAATGTGGCTCAATAGTAGAATGCTCACCTTGCTTGTGTGGGGCCCTGGGTTCAATCCCAGCACCAAAAAAAACCTCTTGATTTAGCTTTTTTTTTTGGCTAGCATCAGAGAGAGAGATATATATTTAAAGTATTTATCAAGTTAATTACCATAAACACAAATTAACAGCCAGACAAACAGGCCAAACACATAAAACAATTATACTAAATCAAGGTACACTTTTAGATACATTGGCCATGCTGGATTACAATAACTTTGTTTACTGCCTTTCATTTTGCACTTTATTTATATATTGGTTTTCTCATATAAGAGAAAGCATGCAATATTTAAGCTGTGTGTCTAAGTTACTTAACAATGTGGTCTCAAGGTGCACCCGTTTTCCTACAAATAATTCAAGTTTATTCTTCTTTATGGCAGAGTAGTACTCTATTGTGTATAAATACATTCTCCTAACACATTTATCTATTGATGGACGTATAAGCTGCTTCTAAGATTTAGCTATTATGAACTGTGCCGCTATAAACATGGGTATGTGTGTATCACTATAATAAGATGCTTAATTCTTTCAGGAAGATACCTAGGAATAGCTGAATCAAATTGAATTTCTAATTTTAGTTTTTGAGGAATTTCCAT
>PVJO010024960.1:0-23484 GCA_004026905.1 Hystrix cristata
TATATAACTGCATATCACTATAGCAACATCTAAAACAGATCAATTTGTTATGATCACTATTTGGTAGAGCAAACTACCCCCAAAGGAAATATTAAATTAAAAAAAACTTCTAAAGATTCGAAGACTTAATTTTTTTGTCATAGGAATACATAACACCTATAGTATAAGTTAATAAATTTCAAGCTACTGTATAGAAATAGCATGTAATAGTAGAGTAATGGAGGAGTAATCATCTCACTAGAGAAACAGGATCATAGGCAAGTGCATTTCTTTAAAAATAAAGAAACCATTCAAGCTGCTTAAACCGAGTCTCCCATTCTCGCTTCAGTGCTAGTACTCTGCTATAATTTGTCTTACATTATTCTAAAAAGCAGCCAGAGTCAAAGCTGAAATTTAAAGGAAAAATAGGTATTGTAATTCCAGTAAGTCATTTTCAAATGCTCCAAGGAAGGACACGACACTGTTCACCGCACATGAGGAGAGATCAGGGGAAGCCGGCCTGCCCCCTCTGAGGCAGCACCAGAGCTGGGAGCTCACTGGGAAGCCTTCCCGAGGCTCTGGGGACCGGGCTTCGCCCTCACCTGAGCAGGGGACCTCTGATGAAAGTCACACCGGGTAAATTGATTACTGTCACAGGGTGTACTGAGTCTGTGTCCTGTTAAACATACTCACTCATGATTGTAAGCTTGATTTCGGTATTCACAAAAGCGCCTGCTGGGTTTTCCTCAATCAGTACTCACACCTCTCCCTGCCTAAACAAAACAAAGACACAAACAAAGCAGGTCTGGTGTTGTTACTCATCTTGGGAGTCCACATGATTACTGATTTTGTTTAATTAAAAAAACACACTAAGGGAATAAAAACTCCATAGACAACATGCCATGGGTCATGTTTATAGGCAGACTCATCCAAAATGAGAATGAGCGTCCTAGGGCTAACGGAAAACATTTAAGCATTTACTACCTGGTAATGATTTTAGTTATCTTCCTACAACAAGTACTCAGGAATGCAGTGCTTCAGGGAGGAAAACCTGACATACTTAAGAGGCTCCTATTATGCAAAGATGTCTGCGGATGCAGCTCTTCCCTTTAGGTTTTCTACCAGTTCAGCTTCTAGCACCTGACTATCTGCAGGCCACCACCCTTTCCAGTCTGACAGCCTGCCGCCCGCCCGCGTACTGGGCACAAGGCAGCAGGGAAGACTGCGCGGAGCGGGACAGATGGCAGTGCGGACGCTGATGAAGGGCTGTGGCAGCGGAGCAAGGAGGAGTCTTCAGAGTCACCAACATGAGATAAATGACATACAGACCTGAATTTTCTCCATTTTGTGGTGTTTAACATTTCTATCAAAATGATTGATAACTTTCGTGGTGGGTTTACATTAAGAGGAAAGAAAGACAAAAAAATCCCACAGCCACCTGCCAAGCACCTATTAACCAAAACCTAAAGAAGCTTTGAAGGGCTGGGGATTTAGCTCAGTGGTTAGAGTGCTTGCCCTGATTTTGATCCCCTTCACCAAAACAAAAACAAAAACAAAGAAGAAGCTTTGATTTTCCTCAGGCAAATCTTTCAGCCCAGGAGACAGATAAGAAGCAAAACCAACCAGCTGAGTGAGGATGGAAGGCCAAAATAACTGGCAAAGGAAAACTCACAATCAATGGCTTGATGTCACATGTGACTGTAATGTAGAAATACTGTGAACTGGGGCCGGGGATTTAGCTCAGTGGTTAGAGTGCTTGCCTTTCAAGCATGAGGCCCTGAGTTCGATTCCCGGTACAAAAAAAAAAAATACTATGAACTGCAACTTAGTGTTAATATTGTCACTAATCAGTCTTCAGAGAACCGGTCAGGCCTAAACCACAAGGATGAATACATTTAAACTATACCATGCCTGCTACGGAACCTCCTGAAAGAAATGCACAGCTAAAATAGAGGAGAGAGAAAAGTACCCAAGACAAGAGAATATGTACATAAAAATCCTTACCGGAACCACAGAACTTCTGGGGAAAGAGGGTGAAAGCACCTGGTCCCTGCACTGGGTGTAGTTCCTTGGAGGAGAAATCAGACTCAGGACAGTGGGTGGAGAGCTCCACATTCACCTATCACTTTATCATCCCCCTAGTTGCTTAGCACTCACCATGAGCATCCATTCCATTTTATTCCTTGCTGTAAAGTTTGGGTTTTGTCCATGCATTTCTGAGTTTGGGTTTGAGCATGTAAAATGGGCTTAAGCATGTACAAATGGATGGCTTGCTCAGCGCAGTGACACATGCCTGCAATCTCAGTACTCAGGAGGTTGAGACAGGAGAATTACCACAAATTTGAGGCCAGTCTGTGCCACATAGTGAATTCAAGGCCAGCCTGAACTACATTAAAAAAAAAAAGGGCCTGTTTTTTTGTTTTTTTTTTTTAAAAAAAAGGTGACTTTCTGGGTGCTGGTATAAGTGATTGTGGGAAATTCTAACAAGAAATGTGCGGTGATCCTGGAGAGAGACAGTGGTGGCACTGAAGTTGTCTGGGATTGTCCAGTAGGAACATGGGTTGGCCACCAGAAGCACGCCAGCACTGTTTTCTGAAAGAGAGGATATGTGAGAGGAACTGGCTGGAATACAGGGAGGTCATGAGCACAGTGAGCAGTGCTAAAGTCTGTGAGCTTCAGGGGACTGGAAGTGAAAGAGGGAGTCATCAGTACCGTATTTCCAGTGCGTCAGAGGGTATTTGCATTCCCACATTCCTTGCGGCATTATTCGCAATAACTAAGGTTGGTGTCTATCAATGGATGAGCGGATAGAGCAAATGTCATATTTACACATGATGAAACAGTATTCAGCCTGTAAAAGAAGGAAATCTTGTCATTTGTGACTAGTGGATGAACCTAGAGGATATGCTAAGTGAAATAAGCCAGTCACAGAAGGACAACTACCTTAGGATCTTACTTGTAAGTGGAATCTAAAGAAGTGAAACCCATGGAAGCAGAGAATACAGTGGTAGTTACCACGGGCTGGAGGTAAAGGTCATAGAAATTGATACGGGAGACATATAACTCCCAGCCTCCTAGATGTCAGATGTGCCGAGTTCATGATCCCACCATGTCAAGGAATGTAGTTGCAAAGCAAAGGAAGAAGTTAGGAGAGTTTAACTGTAAATAGGGTGAGAAGACTAGCTCCTGGATTTCCAGGAAGGGTCCCAAGTGGATTTCCACTGAGGCCCTTTGTTCAGGGGTAATTTATACTACAAGGTCACAGTGTGGGCACAATGTAGGTCAGACTACCAACAACCTATAGGATTACAGGGCTGGGGATTTAGCTCAAGTGGTAGAGCACTTGTCTAGCAAGCACAAGGCCCTGAGTTTGATCCTCAGCAGATCCCCCCCCCAGAAAACCCATAGGATTACACATACAGCTGCTTAGCTAATATTCATCGAATAGGAAATGAGTCATGTAGCAAGGGTACGGTACATGGAAAGAACAAAGGCTTTTTTGGGATGGGACAGTCTGGATGATCTGGTCACCTATCTGGGCAACTGATGTCTATCTGGACTTACTGGAACTCCCAACTGGTGCTAATTACAGTATAATTCCAAGTTACCATGTGTCACATATGGAAGTGTGTAGAGCTGACCATCGCATCTTTATCTTGAGGCCCGGCCTTCTTCCAATGGGCCTCCATCCATAAATCTGATGTCCCAATTTTGTGCTGACTTCCTTGACAGTCCCTCTCTGATTGTATATTAATTTCTATCTAATTTAGCTACCTATAATAAAATGTTAGCCAAAGGATACAAAATTTCAGTTAGGAAGAATAAATTCAAGAGATCTGTGGTACAACCTGGTGACCATAGTTAATAACAATGAACTGTTTTCTTGAGAATTGCTAGGAGTAAATTTTAAATATTCTCATCACAAACACACACAAAAAAATAATAACAGGAGGAAAGGAAGGAGAGAGAGATTTACGAAGATAAAATTGACAGATATCTATACTATTTACAATCACTGTAGTGGATAAAGTTGGCTTAAGAGAGAGTGGGTCTGAAAACAGAGGTGCAGGCCCATGTCCTGCAGAATTCCAACTTTTTTTTTAATTTTAATTTTTATTTTTATTTTAAACCAAGAACATGTATTGGTACATTTTACATACAATGGTCACATTCATCACATTTATTTTGTACTTGCACATGATGCATCTTGGTAGAATTCCAACATTTAAATCAGGAAGAAGAAGAGGAGAGTCAGATAGAGCCTCAGGAAGAAGGAACCTGGACGTGGAATCATATTTCAAGTCCAGACTGCCGATGAGTCACAGGATTGAGAGACTCACAGGATTGAGAGAGGTGAAACGAACAGTGCTCACAGCTTTAGAAGCAGGGAGGTCGTCACCAACTACAAGGAGAGCTGTGCTGGGGCAGTCGCTCAGCTGCCTGCGTCTGCCAAAGCGCAGTTACACAGCGGCAATCTACACTGGGTGCCAGGGATACGCACAACCAAATCAGACGAGCTGTCTTACCCCTGTGGTACTTACGGGGGGAAGGGAAGGTGTCAATAAAAATGAAACCAATAAAATACTCAAATAATTTTAGCTACTGATCAAAGTCACTTCAACACAGGAAAAATCGACCTGCCTGTAATCCCAGCACTCTGGAAGGCTGAGGCAGGAGGACTGCAAGCTCAAGCCCAGTCTGGGCAACTTTAAGACTTAGCAAGACCCTGCCTCAGAATTTTTTTAAAAGGGTGAGGATGTAGGGCATCTGGGAATGTAGCTCATTGTGAAGGCCCTGGCTTCAATTCCCAATACCACAAAAAAGAAAATAAAAAGAAAAATCAATCTTTAATTCAGCACGTCAGTAAACTAAAAAGGAAAAATTATCTGATTATCCTGGTAGGCACAAAATAAGAATGACAAAAATAAAATATTTTTATTTTCTCTTTTCATGTTTTTTAAATCATATCTGTTCATTTTATATTTTTTAAAAATCTCCTACTTATTTATATATTTGGATGCACTAGGCAAATACTCGGTCACTGAACTCCACCCTCAGCCCTTTTCACTTTCGAGACAGGATCTTGCTATGTCTTCCAGACTGGGCTCAAATTTGCCACCGTCCTGCCTCAGCCTCACAGAGGGCTGAGATCACAAGCCTGTGCTGCATCAGGGGGAGATGGACACAGAAGGAGGCATCACGCCAGTCACAAGAGGCAGCTCTTCTGTTTACATCAGCACAGGCCCAGGGCGCTCATGTCTGAAGCCTGAGCAAGGAGGGTGGGGGAAAGCAGTGTTTATTCTTGAAACCCTGGCCCACTGGGCGGACCTATCAATATCTTAAGGTATAGACTAAACCTATTGATTAAGTATATTATTTTTTACCTTATTAAAATATGGACATTGATTACTTTCATTGGTTGTAACACTTTCACTTATTTTGCCTAAGGATATACTTATTTTACCTTAAGGGGAGGGCATGTCCTGTTAGTTTTAACTAGGCCTGTTATTTATAAAAAGGGTTCATTATTCAGCCCATATTGACACATTCTTTAATGGTTGTCAAAGAAACAGGTGACTATAAATCTATATATCCTCCTCTGGGTATGGCTGTCCATGATCACCACCAGGTACAAATTCCCACTGATGAATGTTACTATTATATATGTCTAAAAATGTACCTCTAAAATAAAAAATAAATAAATAAATAAAATACAAAATAAAATAAATAAACCAAAAAAATAAGTAAGTCATCCAGGTGGGACTCAAACTCGTCATCCTACTCCCTCAGCCTCCAAGTGCTGGGATTACAGGCAGGATGTGCCACCACACCCAGTTAAATTTGTGTTAGTTTGATCTACAGCAATGTAAAGTTAATAAAACAGCCTTTCCAGTTAATGAGCTCAGCTACAATTTTTATGCAAAGATATTTTCACTGTGTAAAGATTTTTAGATGTGTAAAATTGTTAGATGCATAGCTAAGTGAACACACACTGAAATTGAGATGGAATATTTCCAGCACCCCCAAAATGTCTTTATGTTTCTTCCAACTCAGTATCTGCACCTGAATTGGTAACAGGATTTTTAATTCCGTCATACGGAATCCAGGAAATAGGGGAGTTTAGGCAGATAGGGCACAGTCCTGAATACTTAACTTCTGGTTAGTCCCCACTGAAGCCAGTGGGAATGCTGGCCAGACAAGAAACTAGATTCTTTCTGGAAACAGATCTCTGGTTGCATAGAACTGGTAAAGGCTGAGAGAGCGACTAAGGGCCAGGGCTGGAGAACTCCCCAGTGCGCACCCAAAGGCTCCTCACTGGAAGCTGAGTCCTGACAGCTCAACTGGGTAACCAATAGACAAATTTCCACTTAACTATTGTCCCCATCTGCACTCTTCCAAGAGGTGAGAGGTAAAAGTCTCTCGGTGATCTCCGGGTAGCCTCTGTTACCAGGAGTGACCTGAGACAACACAGGTAGAGCCCTCTCCTAAGCATCCATTAAGAGTTGAGCTACATGTTTACACTTTTCTCTCTCAGCTAGTAAGAGAGACCCCCCTCTTCAGATGTTTCTTGATACATTTATGGCTCTGGGAACAGGTGTACACATTAACCCTCTAGACCCACTGAGAAAGTTTGGCTAGGACGAAAGTCTAAGTTAAGATAGAATCCCCTCCAGGTTTTCTTCATTCCGACTCACTGGTAGTTGGCTTTGGAACTTCTTGGTTTGCTAGACAAACTTCTCTAAACAAAAGCAGAACAACAACACAGCTTCTCTCTCCAGGAGTTCAGGCTGAGGCAGCTTGCAAAAACCATTTGCATTTAACACAGGAGAATGGCTATTAGAGGAGTAATTTACACTTGTGCCTTGCATATGCTGACTGAGGGTGGAAAAAGCCTTTAGCTAAGTATGAACCAAAGGATTACAGAATCAAGAGGAAGGGGTACAAATGTTGCTGGCCACTTCCTGGAGCACCTCCGGTCTGCGATGGCTGGCACTGGACAGGGTCAAACTTAAGGGATTCCTTAGGGGACAAAATGGAAAAACACTGTCATGGTAAATATGAACACCAAGTCCTAGTAAAGCCTTGATAGACCTTTGACTCCCCCAGTCTTTAAATTACATTCTTAGCTCCAAAAATTGTCACCTGATCTTTTTCCACACCCCAACCTGGTCTGAAGAGTTCTATCAGCTGTGGTTATCAAAGCCACAGAGGTCTCTGAGAAGCCTGCAAGGCCATTTCAAGTTTAAGACAAACTATCGGTCTAATCCTTCTTTAAATAGTCCTTGCCTTCACAATGTGAAGAGGTGTTCTTTCGCACCTCCTCATTAGTGTTCGTTTATTGAAAGAAATGTCTACACTAATTGGTCACCCCAAAAAGTTCTGACTAGTCAATTTATAATGAAATTACAACTGATTATTATAGCTATAGTTCAACTTGGTCAATATTTCTAAGAGTGCACTCTGATCTTATTATAGACAGCAAAGTAAGGTAGAAATATTATAAGCAGTCAGACAGGGCTGGGCCCTCAGGTGGGCAACCAAGACCTCCAGATCCACCTCATCCTGGAATGTCTTTATTCTTTCCATGTTCATTTGCTATGGGACCTTCTTCCCCACTGGATCAATATTACCTAAGTGACTACACTTATAATATTTTTGGTTAATCATCATTTTGACACACATTGTACCCCACTCGAGATTTTGCTCTATAAAACTTCCCCTGAAAAGTGAGCTCCTTGGCAACCCACTCGGGTCCCCTCCTGTCTCTCAGGAGCTCTCTTGCTGTCTCTCAATAAATTTCCTACTCTTAACCTCCTTTGTTCCTTAGAATTCATCCTTTGACTTCGGGGAACACGAACTCAGCATAACTGACATCTTGCAGGTTGGGAGTTATATTTTTTCACCTATATCAATCTGAAAGTAATTGTCTGTATTTTTTGTTCGCTTGTTTAAACTGATTAAGGAAACTAAAAGCTGCTTTGTTTGAGCTTTTTGAGCTCGTGTCAATTTTATTTTTCCTTTTATTTTTTTCCACTGGCTCTTTTGGCCTCCCAAAACAAACAAACAAACAAAAATGGTTATCTAGGTTTTTGGAAATAGCTAAGTCTACTTAAAAAGTTACAGGATGAGAGTTAAGAGACTTCAAACTCACATGGGACTTACAAATAAAAGGTTTAGAGTTTGAGAGCATAAAGGTTTATTAGGAACAGGGGTCCCCATAGGTGGGGAAAAGATGGGGTAGAGGGCTCGTTAGACTTTATTAAAAATTAATAGACAATTTTGACCTCTATAACCAGACTCTAAAAGCCAGACAGCTAAAATCAAATAGTGAGAAACAGAAAGACAGCTAGATTCCAACAGTTAAGGAGACAAAGGCAAAGAGACTAGTTCCAGAAAGGCCCCAGGTAATTTGATTAACAGAAACAAAACAAACTCTCCCTTTTGATTCTTATATCTGCATTACCTGGCCCTGTGCCACCCACCCATAATTTTGCCCTCTGCCAAAAGACAAAGGTCACAGGGCTGAGGTAAGTGGAGACAGAGCTGACAGACAAGCCCAAGAGTCAGTCAGATTCTAAGGGCCAAAACAAAGGGGAAAACCTCAATAAAAAGGGCCTACAATGAAAGGCCATGAGTATTTCACTTTTGAATGCTCACTACTCATCAAGTAGTTATCTATGATCTCCCTTTCGCCTTTTTTTTACCACTTTTAAATAAATTGTCTTCTAAATAAATTGTCTGCTCTAATAATTTAAACTCGGTTTCTTTAATTCTTTACTGTAGCTGGGTTTACGATTGCCAGGAAATATATTTTCTAGCGGGGCAACAGCTCACAGTCCACCTCCAGAAGTAACAGGTTAAATGATTTAAACCAATGTATATGCTTCTATATGTGAATCTTCAAATCCATGTTCTACTTAGGTTGCCTTACAGATAAGTGAACACTCATGATATTAGCACAAATGTTTGTCGTTTAATGGTAGACTAACTTAAATCAGCTGATAAAAATAAAGATGTTTTAAAGATTGGTGACATTTCTATCCAAGTTGTTAGATAACCAAGATAATGTCAAGAATTAGTTTTATAAATCCAATGTCTACTAATGTCTGTGTACAGTAATTTAAGAGTTTTTTCTTGGTCAAAGATAATATATAGATTATTGTCAATTGTTATGACGAGTCATCTAAAACAATTGTTAAGGAAACTAAGTGGGGACTCCTTGGGCTTGGGGAACTATTGGACAAAACTCTCCTCTGTGGTTGAAAAAGCAGCTGCCTGGACCAAAATTTGTCCAACTTCTCCACTGATGGGTGGCTTGTCCAGTTTTTCCAGGGTCTTACAGTGCCACATTCCAACTGTCATGAAGTAAATTATTATAATATATTTAAGTTGGTTATAAGCAAAAGGTCAACTTTCTATGTGTAAAACAATAGGATCAAGAGATGCTCTTGGTTGAACGTACAAAAACCAGATTTAAAACAAGCGTTCGCCCAGCCTGACCTCAGGATCCCGTCTATAAGCTAAGTGTATTTAGCTTTTTGAGTTTTGAAGTTTAAATCAAATGGTGGCTTATAAAATGTCTTCAATAATCAGGTTATGATGAGGTTAATAAACAGCTATTATCTCAATTAATGACATAACATATGTATGTGCTATAAATCTAAGTTTTAAAATTAAGCTTATAGAGTTAAAGCTACATAAGTTTAATACAAACAAAGTGACCAATGGCTGTTCTGTTTCATACAATATACATCTAGTTCTTCAACATATAAAATGATCAGAATTTGACATCTCTATCTCAGTTTGGTCTTGCCATTTAAAACTTGATCTACATCTATTGGCTTTATTTAACATCTATTGACATTAAACAAACATTTTGTTACTGTATAGATGAGATACACTTACATATCGGGTAATAAGTCTATTTGTGGTCAACTACACTATTTTCAAAATGTATAAGACCACTAAAGATGTTCCTTAGCTCTTGTCAGTGTGGTTACACCCTATAAACCTGTTAAAATTCTAAATTCTGACTTAAGTATAAAAACCAAGTAAATATAGACAAATAAGTCTATACACAGCCGTGATATTATTACTAACCTCACAGTGTATTAAATGTATATGTGTTACCCCAAGCATATAGGCCTTCAAATGTACAAAGCTGAGGAAAAAAAAGTCTTTTGCTGGTAACTTCCTGACAAAAATTGTTTGTGGTGGTACAACTTTTACAATTGCTATATGATTGTGTTACAACAATATATAACTTACGATTGCTAAGTGACAGTGCCAGACTTTTAAACCCTCTATGAGTTCCTTACGTAGGTCCCAGGTCACTGGACAAAAATCTTTAGGATAAATATTTGGGTAAAAGTCCAGCTGTTAGGCACAACTCCATTTTCCGGCCTCCTAGTTTGATTAAAATAGCTCTGTAATCCCAGCATTCGTGAGGCTGAGGCAGGAGACTGCCCCAAGTCTGAGGCCAGCCTGGGCTACATAGCGAGTGTTGGGCTGCAAGGACAGTGTGACCTCAGGATAAGGTGGACAGCTCACACAGCCTGACCTCAGGATTCCGTCTATTTTTTTCTTTTCTCTTTCCCTTGATCTCCCCAAAGTACACAAGAGAGATCTTAAAAGCATATAATACATCTTAAATGCTTATAAAGAGCTCAATTTTTGTCTCTAAAATGCCATCTTTAGGTTTCATTTTACAAACTTATGACCTATTGAAAATATTTTGGGGGGAGGTGCCAGGGATTGAACTCAGTGCCTCGTGCTTGCTAGACAAGTGCTCTACCACTTCAGCTGAACCCCCAGTCCCTATTTAAAATACTCTAAAGGGTTAATTTTTATTCTAGGCTGACTCCTGGGCCTCCAAGGTCCCCACTGTCCCGGGGGCCCCGCCGGGGAAGACATTCGTAGGTCCCCCCTTCTTCGGAAGGAAAGCTTCTCACCTTATTTCGGCTGAGCTGAAAAGACAGCAGACAAAAAACAGACAGCTGCTCAACACACGGTACAGACTTCTCTCCTAGTGTCGGCACATCTCACAATGTACGTGGGACACAGATCCTGACACTAAAATAGTTAATGTTTGTCTCCTAAGCAGCCTCACTGGCTAAGCTCGCCTCTTAAAATAAATTTTACATTTCCTACAAAGAAAAAGCCAGCCACTCGACATATCTGAATCAATGCAGGACATTTTCCAGTGAAGCTGTTTCCACTGTTCAGAAAAAGGTCCTCAAAATTTGTTCTGGCTGAGAGATCTCCCAAGGTGAAGGAGATAAAAGCTGCCTTGAAGGGCAGACCTCCTCCGTTCCCTCCCAGGTGCTCACTCCCCACAGACACGGGCCAGGGCGCACCGCACATCGCAGCTGCTGCTGGTGGGGTGAGGGGAAGTTGGGTTCCTCTGTCTCTGCCATCAGCACAGAGGCTGGAGAAGAGGTCATCAGGCAGGTATGATGGGGACACTCACGTGTCTCCCACCTTCCGTGTGTGTGTGTTTCAAGTGGGAGATTCAGTCACAGTCATTGAAGAAATGGTTGATTTCTTTCCTACACACAGCCATGAATAAAGTACCCATTGGGAAATGACAAGACTTAGTCAATAAGAAAAAAATATCAATTATAATACAATGCTCTAACTGGATCTATTTTGAAAAAAAAAAACCAAAACAGGGTAGATGCACTAAAGGGCCCTATGTGCAGGCTTTCCTTGCATTGAGAGATGGTTCTAACTTTGGCAGGCCATGATGTATAGACTCAGTCTTGTTACAAAAGAACAAAGCTTAAAAAAAAAGGAACAAAGCTTCAAACCTGGTTTTGTAATAAAGAGAGATAGTAAACAAATATTCCATCAAACCATCTATGGCTCTTTTCTATGATAATGTATATTCTATACAAAAATGAAAGGTTAAGTGTACAGTACTTTTGGGAAAAAAATAACCCATGGTTCACAACAAAGAGTGTCAAAATAATTGTGCTAAAATGTTATTTTTGCTCCAAATTTCAAATTCTCCCTATAAAAATGTTATACCTATTATCTAGAACTAGTCAATAAAAATTTGGCTTCTAAGATAATCATGATTTCTCTCTCTCCAATACTGGTACCACTGACTTCCTGCCTCAAACTAAGGCTCTGAGACCAAGGCTAAAAACATAACCGGGGTAGAGGGCAGCCAATAATTTTGCCCCAGTCTTCCAAGGTCAGCAATGACCCAGGACATGAGGTGAACTTTCTACAGGATTCTACACCTTTAGTGAGTCACCTAACCTCCTAACCAAGGAGATTGTTGGATGCCAGAGGACAAGAGTTAACCAATACACAGTGTGCCAAAAAGGAGGGTTGCCAAAGAAAAAAAATGCTCCCCATGCTCCCAAGAACAGCCATGTGATCTAGCACAGACCGTGATCCATTCTGGCAGCTGATACTGACAGATGAACTAAGAGGCTCTGACCAGGGTTCTAAAAGTAACTCCTGTGGAGACTTAACTGACCTCAATACACATCATAAGGTTAATTGTAATTAATAGAGCTCTCACTTAAACTTGGTCTTAAAAACCCAACAAAAAAGTATAACCAAGATATATAAAAATATTACTAGTAGTTCAGGATAAATATACAAAGCGGTTCCAAGTCCCATACACTGGCCCCTGCTGACAGTGCCCAGCCAGACCTACAACTTGCCACTACTATGGGTCAATAAGGCTAAAAGCCCACAATGACATCTATAAAAGTTCAACAGAAATCTTTTTATTATTTAGCTAAGGTTGTCCTTCAAAAACACAGGGCCTTCAGCACTCTTACAACTAAAAACTTAGGTGCTTATGTAAAATTTGTTATCTTTAAATAAGCCACAGCAGCTTTTTTTTTTAAACCAGACATATAGGTAACCTCTCAACTGACAAAAGAGAGAAGCTATATTTAGGCCTTTTTAAAAAAATGTTGCTTTTATGCCAGTCAGTCTAGCCAATTGTGCTTCACAGATCAACCAAAAATTGTCTAAGTTGTGGAGATCCTGGTCAGAGGTCTAAAAGTTGACATTGTGATTATTCTCTCTAGCAGGACAGATATTAATGCTTCTTATAGCCTTGATATTGGACCACGTTTTCTCAACCTCTTAATCAAATTTGTTTCTTCTCATCTGACAGCTTTAAAGCTACAAATGCTGATACAGACAGACTCTCCCACAAGTGCTCTTCCTAGCTTCCACTCGGGACCTTAAGATGGGACGCACGGTAGTGAGCTCTGACTGCTACCCTCAACATGGCCCCCTCTCAGCAGGAGTTAGCTTGCAACACCCTTCATTGCCCACTGCACTTGGTCTGTAGTCAGTGTCACTTCTGTAAAGGGGGAGTGGAGCCAGGAAATAGGAGAACTTAGACAGGTAGGGCACAGGCCCTGAATAGTTAACTTACAGTGAACTAAAAGTTGGGGCCTAAATGAGTTGGAATACCAAAACAGACTATCAGGGGATAATGAAATGCAAGAGACAAAAATAGGTCTTTGACCAAATGAGAGAGACAGACCTTGGAGGAAAGAAAATGCAAATGAAGCAACTTGCTTTCCAGACATCAAAAGTCTACCTGCAACCAGGAACATCCCACTGTCACACATACTGGCCCCCAAAACTGTATAAAAACCCCTGAGTCTAAACTTCCACAGTGTCCACCTTACAGACTACCCCTCTCCAAGTAGCAGAGAGCTTCCCTTTTATTCTTTCTAATAATCACATATTTGGGCATTCCCCACCACTTGTCATTGCTATTTTGTCAGCTTCAATCTTTGTTGCCCCAAAACAAAGACCTGAGATCTGCTTAAAATACTAGATTAGTTTTGCTCAGGTTTTAATGGCATATGTATGAAATCAACAGAATACAGACTCTTGTGTGTCTGGATGTTAGTTCAAAATTAATGTCAGTAATATCCATCCATGTTATTTATGAACTCATTATAATTGTTGTAATTATCCTAAATATGGCTTTAGATATTTTTATTTATCTAGTATGAAGATGATAGACATTTGGATGGTTTTCGGGTGTGAGTTATTGTAAGTAACTGTTTCTGCACATGATTCACCATTTCTGAACTTGTTTCTGTGGAATTATTCTGAGATTTGGCCCCTAACATCTATCTTGCCCTTGTATAGAATCATGAGTGTGGAGGGTGTCAAGATGTGTTCTTTTAATCTATGACACAAAGACAGGTTATTCCTTTAGGCATCCAGAGGGTCAAGGGGAGAGCCATTCACATAAGGGATGTTTTTAATTGAGATGAAGTCCAAGTGATCAACTTATTTCTTTTGGCCTTCAAGAACTTTTCACTCAGTTTTATCCCAAAAATTTTCTCCTATTCTTTTTCTAAAAGTTCTAGTTTAAAATTTTTACATTTGTGCTTGTTGTCTCTTTTGAGTTGATATTTGAGGTTTGGTTGATGCTGTAGTTTTACTCTTAACTGCATGCTGCTACTGGGAGGTGGTGAAGCAAGTAAGAGGAGGGCCTAATGGGAGGTTTAGTCGTTTGGGCACCCTTGAAAGGGTATGTGGAACCCTGGTCTCTTCCTCTTTTGCTTCCAGCCCTGATGAGAACAGGTTTCCTCTAACAGGCATTCACACCATAACATACTGTCGTGCCACACACCCACAAGCAATGGGACCAGATAGCCATGGACTGAACCTTCCAAAATGGTGATCCAACATGGAGATAACACAGTTGAGGTTCATTCTTTTGCCTAGAGATGCACATCTTTTTGTCTGTGGATGCTTTAGCAGCATTTATTGAGGCTAACCTTTCTTTATTGAATTGCTTCTCCATCTTTGTCAAAAACTAACAGAGAAGATATTTACAGTGACATATTTGATGAGCACTTGAAGCTGTGACATATAACAAACTATTAAAATGACATCAAACATGGTGTGGTGGCACACAGCTGTATTACCAGCCCTTGGGAGGCTGAGGCTAGAGAGTGGTCAGTTTGAGGACAGCCTGGGCAACATAATGACACCCTGCTTTAAAAAGAAAAAAAAGGAATGAAGTTCTGACACACACTACTACATAGATGAACTTTTTTTTTAAGAAAGGGAGTCTCACTGTGTTGTCAAGGTTGGCCCCAACTCCTGGCCTCCAGTGATTCTCCTGCCTCAGCTTCCCCAGTAAGTGAGACAGGGAGTGTGTGTGCCATACCTGACAAACGTGGATGAACCTTGAATACACTAGGCTAAGTGAAATAAGCTAGCCATAAAACAACAAGTATTGTATGATTCTACTTATAAGGGTCTTAGAATAATTGGATTCATAGGGATAAAAGGTATAATAGGAGCTGGGGATTTAGCTCATCGGGAGAGTGCTTGCCTCACAAACACAAGGCATTGAGTTTGATTCCCAGAACAAAAAAAAAAAAAAAAAAAAATGAAGGTAAAACAGAATTTACCAGGGCTGGGAAAAGGAGAAAACAGGGAGTTATCGTTTAACTAGTACAGAGTTTCAGTATAGGATGATGAAACAGTGAATAATGATGGTTGGCAAACAAGTACCTAATACTTTTGAAATGTGCTTTCTAAAACTGCTAAAATTTTATGTTTACATATTTTATCACAATTTTTTAAAAAGCTGGGGATTCAGCTCAGTGGTTAAAGTGCTTGCCTTGCAAGCACAAGGGCCCGAGTTCGATCCCCAGCACCAAAAAAAAAAACCAAAAACACAATTATTTTAAAAAGAAAAAAAAAAAACCCAGCCAGGCCTGATGGCACATGCCTGCAATTCCCAGCCCTCTGTGAGGCTGAGGTAGGACAACTGAGGGCTCAAGCCCAGCCTGGCCTACACGACTCCTAGTGAGACGCCATCCCAAAATAAAAAAATTTAAAAAGGGCTGGGGATGGAGCTCAGTGTGAGGGTCCTGGGTTCAATCCTCAGTACCAGACACATTCGCACACATACATACACACACGAGCGCACAAGAGTGCACGCAAAGAAAGGAGAGACACTTAATGGAAGGGGAAATAGAGGCAAATAAGTACATAAAAAGATGTTCAACATCACTAGCAATCCAGGAAATACAATAAGATTGAGGGAAGGTATCACCACATACATATTCTAACAGCTAAAATAAAAAATAGTGATAATACCAATGCTAGCAAAGATGCAAAGAAAATGAATTTTTATGCAATGCTGGTGAAAATGTAAAATGATATAGCCAATATGGAACATAGTTTCTTCTAAAGTTAAAACTTCACTTAGCATGACATGGCAATTGCATCAAGCATTTAGAGAAATGCAAAATTGTGCTCATGAAAAAATTTGTACACAGATACTCACAGCAGTTTTGTTCGCCCTAGCCAAAACTGAAAACAGCCCACATATCTTCCCACAGACAAATGGTTAAACAAACTGGTACCTTTGAGGTGTGGAGTAGAACTTGGCAATAAAAAATGTTGATATGATTGGCATGAATCCAAAGGGAATTATGCCTAAAGAAAGAAAAGCCAATTTTCAAAGCCTACAAGTTTTACTGTTCTATTTGTATTGAATTTTTAAAGTAACAAAATTGTGAAGACAGAGAACAGATTGGTAGTCGTCAGGGCTGGGACTGTGGAATAGAAGAGTGTGGAAGTGCAGCGTGTACGTATAAATGAGTAGCCCGGTCGGAGTGCAGCTCAGTGGCAAGCACTTGCCTGGCTTGCTCGAGACTCCAGACTCATCATCAGCAAGCCCAAGGGAGGCGTGTGCCGATGGGACAGCTTTGGGTCTCACTGTGGTTACAGGAAGCCATGGATGTGATTAAATTGCTACATAGAGAACCAAGTGCACACACAAATGACTGTACACCTAGTGGGAGAAATCCGAATAAACTTTGTGGGCTGTACCACTGTCGAGTTCCTGGTTTTGTTTACTGTACTATAGTTAGCTATACCTCAAACTGGAAAACTTGCTTAAGGGGGTAGGAATCAAAAGTGACGCAGAGCTGAAGCCTTGGAGACCGGACCAAGGTGGTCACTGAAGAGCCACCTGGAGGTGTGTCCTCGCCACGGACAGAAAAAAAGACAACGTGCTGAAGAAACTAAGTGGATGTGCGGGTTATTCCGGTCCTCTTCTAATTTACAAAAACAGTAGAGCCCGCGGTCTTTTTAAAAAGTGAGTGTGCAGAGGCGCCCACTGCCCAGGGCAGCGACGCAGCGAGCTGCTGGGCTCTCTCGGGAGGCGCGGTGGAGGCCGCGCTCCTCGCAGTCCGTCCGAGCGGGCTCCAGTCCTGCGCGGCCAGGCGAGCGGGGCTGGCTGGGACGTAGTTCTGCGAGCATCTGCAGGTTCGCCGACTGCTCGCCCGAAGCCCCGGGGACGCTAGATAACAGGGAAGGACAGGGTCTCGCCGTGTAGTCCAGGTTGGCCTCGAACTGTGGCGATTCTCCTGCCTCAGCGTCCCGAGAGCGCGGACTGCAGTCGCGCGCCTCGGGGCCCGGACTCCCGCTGTTTGCCTGCAAGGAAAACACGCGAGGCGCGTCCGCGGGTACAGGGCGCGACGGAGAGGCCCGGCCCCGGCCGTGGACCTGCGCTTCTCTGGGGGCCGTGGGTTCGAAGCCGGCGCCCGCGGAAGCGGCCTCTTGTCCTCCCTCGCAAGGCTTCGCTTTGCGACTCGGCGGAGGGGACTGGACTGCACTTGAAAGGCTGCACGCCCCGTCGGCAGTCGCAGCGCCTGAAGGCATCGAGGAACAGCCTTCTTTCCTCTCTCCGTAACCAGACGAAGATGGCGCTGACAAAAGCTGAGCGAGTCTCCAGCTTTCTCTCCAGGGACTACATGTCAAGGCCGAATTTTAAAAAAAAATTAAAAAAACCAGAACGTTGTTTCCGCCCGGTTTCGAACCGGGGACCTTTCGCGTGTTAGGCGAACGTGATAACCACTACACTACGGAAACTCGCGAAATGAGTCTGCTGATTAACGCACTTGACCATCGGAACCCAACCCAGCCTCAACGCGCGCGAAGGGCCGCACCGAGGACCCACGCTGCTGGGGGTTGGGGGCCGCCTGTTGCGCCACGCCCCACCTCTCCGGAGATGGGGCTTCTCCCTCACTCCTCACCCACGCTTCCTCCGGACTCCTGATGCCCGTGCGCCGTGGTCACCGCTCCAGACAAAACTGTCAGAGCGACGAGAAATACCTTCAAGGACAAAAGGAAGGGCTCGTCCGGGATTTGAACCCGGGACCTCTCGCACCCAAAGCGAGAATCATACCCCTAGACCAACGAGCCATCTGCTTCGCGAGCTGCTCCACCTTGACCTGACTGGGAGACGGATGGCTCCGTCACGGAACGAAGTACGTCATTTCCGGCGACGGACCCCCACCTCACCTTCGGTCTGCCCGGGCCCAATCGCCTTCCAGTCGGCTCCGCAGCTCCGCCCACCGAGCACAGCTGGCCACCCCGCGTCCCTTCCCCCTCGAGCGCGCCCCTAGCCAGTGCTACTTCGCCCGCCGATCTGGAGTTCCGGGTGACCCGGCCCGCCCGGCCCACCCGGTCCGCCGCGGGCTCTGGGAGCAGGCGGGCCCGAGGGAACGCCGCGGCCGGGCGCTGGGCCCCGGGTCCCATCCTCTGGGGCGGCTGCCGGTCTGGTGGGCGTGTGGCGTCGCCGGGCCCAGGCGCCCCCCGCCCCAGCACCGCCGTCCGGCCCGCAGCTTCCTCCGCCTTGCGCGGGGCTTATTCCACCCAAACGGCTTTGCTGGTACTGGACCGTTTAGTTGTATTAGATAGTAATTCAGATCCCCAGGCATTAATTTCGCCATAATTCACTCAGAGGCGGGCCACCGGCTTATTTTTGTGTCGGCAGCACAAGAATTTCGTGCACCTATGGCTGTTATAAAGCTGTGTGGATCACATTTGCAACAAACTGATTCTCGACCGAAGGAGCCAGTAGCACAGCCTGGAGAAAGGACAGTCTTCAAATAACGACGATGGGCAAACTGGATACCCACATAGAAACGAATGAAACTAGACTATCTCTCAGCAGTTACAAAAAGATTAAAGACCTAAATATAATGCCTGAAATTATGAAACTGCTAGAGGAAAGCAGTAGGGGAAATGCTTCATGGCACGGGTCTGGGCAAGGACCTCAGGAGCACAAACAACAAAACAAAAATAAACTCACGGGATTACATCAAACTAAAAGGCTTCTGCACAGCACAGGAAACCATCAACAGACACAGCCTACAGAATGGGGAAATACTTTCAAGCGATGCACCAGACAATGTCTAGAATATATAAGAAGCTCAAACATCTCAAAGGAGCAAAACAACAGATATCATCAGGGAAATGCAAATCGGAAACACTATGTATGTGAAGGTTTGGAACTAAAATGTTCTCCCAAAGTCTCTTGTGTTCAGAGAGGGGCCCTGGTCCCAGGAGGCAGGTCGCAGGGCATGACCTGGAAGGGCGTATTCTTGGCCCTGGCTCTCGCGCACGCGCTCTCCTCCTTTCCCGCTCTCCCCTCCCTCTCCCTCTCGGCTGCCAAGGGTTGACTAGCTTCCCTCCACCGCAGCCTTCCACAGTGCCTTTTCTGCCTTGGAGTCACCCGACCATGGACTTAGTAAACCTTTCCTCCTTTAGTTGTGGTGCCAGGTATTTTGTTCCAGCAACGAGAAAGTGACTAATATAACACATTTTGAGTCATCGCATTGTACCCCATAAATACGTGCAGTTATTGCCAGGCATAGTGGTGTTCACCTGTAGTCACAGCACTCTGGGAGGTTGAAGCAGAAGGACTGCAAGGTCCAGCCCAGCCTGGACAACTTAGCAGGACCCTGTCTCAAAAAATAAAAAGTAGGAAGCTCCTGGGTTCAATTTCTAGTACCACAAATAAAAAAAAAAGGTATGTACAGTTACTATGTGTCAATAGAAAAATAAGACATTATGGGAGACTGATGGTGGTTAACTTGCTCTGAGGAAAAAGTGCTAATTTTTCTTTTCCCACTTTCGCAGAGTTTGCTCAGCCCCTCTTGGCTGACCACTGCATTTGCTCCTCCTCTCTGACTCCGCCCACACCAGCTTCCTCTGGATTTGGTTCTTAGCCAGCTGCCCTTTCCACCAGTGAACATCCCAAGGGAACCTGTAACCAACTTCCTCCTGTGCTGCAATCTGGGTCCTCGTTTGAGGGCCGTGAAGTTTGAAGCCGACAAAACAGCAAGCAGCGAGGGGTGGGAAATGACCAAAAGCATGTTTATTAGAAAGAACAAAACGAAAAACTCTCCTCTTGTCCAGGAGGGGCTCCATTAGGTAGACAACACAGGTATTTAAGACCAGTGGCCTTTTATACAGTTTTTGGTATAGGTGAACCTGACAATATGCAGAGATGCTCCTGGTTGCTGGTAGGCCTTTGACCTCGGGAAAGCAAGCTGTTTTGTTTGCATTTCACTTCTTCCAGGGCTTCACCCACGAGGGTGGGGGGCATGCTTGGGATCAACTCAGGGCCTTGCACTTGCTAGGAAAGCACTCTACCACTTGAGCTAGGATTGAGTTTACTCCAGGCTAACTGTTCAGGGCCTGTACCCTATCTGCCTAACTTCCTCTATCGCCTGGCTTCAAATTGACCCGCCAAGTGACATGCACCTCAGCTACCCCTTCCACCCTCCAAGTCTCACCCCCACAGGGATGTGAGCATTGGAACCCTCCTTCTGGAGTCTTACCGGACCAGCCCTAGAGACTTTGGTATTCAGCCTTTCTTGGGCACAGCTGTGGTGCCCAGACCTACACCCTCCGAAATGTAAGGCCTGAGGTTCATTCAGTACTTCAACTCACGGGGGACCACCTGCCTGTCTCTGTCTCGGTCTGTGTGTGTGTGTGTGTGTGTGTGTGTGTGTGTTGGTCCCGGTGACCCGGCTTCTGCAGCAAGGTCAGCTTCCTGTGGGACAAGTACTTCGTGGTGGGACAGTCCGAGGCACACAAGTTCCCGAACGTGCCCGAGCGCTCCTGGCCTACTGGAGAGAGTTGAACCTGGCCTTGGCCCCAAATCTTTGCCCTTCAGAGTGACCCGGGGCCTGGGAGAGGGGCGACTCAGGTCATCCCGGCTTGCACCGTGTGTCCTGCTGTCCCCTCCGGGCCAGCCGTTCACCTGCACGCCCTCTCTGGGCAGCTGGCTCCTTCCACCTGCATGCGCGTCGGGTTTTCGGCCTGGCACGGCTGGCCCACTCCTGTCCGCGGTCCCCTTCCTAGGAGAGGACCCCGAGGCCGGGCTGGCGTGGCGATTCAGGAGCCCTCCTGAGGCGCGGCCGGCCGGCCAGCCGGCCGGCGGGGTGGCTCTGCCTGTTCCTCCTGCACGTCCCACTACCGTGGACAGTATCAGTAGGTAAGGAAGGTTAGAAATATGTAAACAAAAAGAAGTAACCCCTCCAGAGACTTTCCTCCCAGCAAAGGAGAAAGACTTCTGTTCACTTAGGATCGTTTGAAAGACTGAAAGCAAATATGACAAAGCCATGGTCTTTGGGCCCCGGGGGTCAGGGTTGTGGATTTTTTTTTTTTAAATCATATTGAATTTTAATCATAGCAAATGCGTTTTAACAGTAGTCGTAAAATCAACATTACTACATATACAGAAGACAAAGTACCAATTTGGCATACAATGATGCCATTTATTAAAACTGAGTTCATTAGAAAAACTCAGGACTGGCTAAGACGCCATCTACAACAAGCAAGAGAGAACAAGCAAGAATTCTTTTAAGAAGAATGTGGACTTTTGCTTGCACTTTTTTTTTTTTTTTTTTTTTTTTTTTTAATGCAGCAGTAGGCGGAGAGGGGAAGCGCGGAGGCCGCAGGGCGCGCGCCGGGACACCCGCCGTTGGCCGCAAGCGTGGGACGGGAAGACGCACCGCTCGGGGAAGGGGCGCTGAATGTCGTGGTCTCCATCCCAAGAAAGGCGAGGGTGTCCAATCTAGCCAAGAAGAAAGGAGGAAATGGAGGGTGAGCTCTTGTATGGGGGCGACGGAAGGAAAATGGAAAGACCCTCAAGGAACTCCCAAAGCGCTGCAGACCGCAGCGAGCCGGGGAACCGCCCGGGGCAAAGGGCGGCCGGAAGAACTGATTTCGCCTCTCAGTTTTCAACCGAAAAGGAAAAACTCGAAAGGCCCCAGCGAGATTTGAACTCGCGACCCCTGGTTTACAAGACCAGTGCTCTAACCCCTGAGCTATGGAGCCAGGTGTGGCAGCAGCTTGCGCGCACAAGTAGTTGTCGCCACCTTCGCCGCGCAGCCGCAGAGCGCGGAGTCCCGCGGCCGGCGGCGCACTGAGCCCAGGCCTCCTGGCCTGGCGCGGCTGCCCGCTCTGCGTCCGGCAGCCCGGCGAAGGGAGAGCCCGGCGGTGCGCGGCCTGGGTTTCAGGGGCAGGTCTGTGAGGAAGGCGCCGGGCCCCGGGCTGAGCCAGGGCCAGTTGGAGAGCTCGAGGAGAGAGAGCTGGAGGGCCAAGCTGGGGCGGGGCTGGGGAAGCTGCAGGGAGTCCGCCAACCCCAACCCTAACCCTAAAAGGAAGCTGCGGGAATCGGAAGGTCGGGCGTTTGCAGGTGCTCCACCAGGACGGACCAGGGTCCGGAGTCCCCTGTCTCTGCCGGACTTCAGGCCTTAGGGCACATCTTGGTCCTCGGGGAACTGGTCATCAGGCCCCCCCAAGGTAGAGGATGAGGAGAGGTGTGAGGGCCCAGATGAGGCACAGGAAGCTCAGCCTGCTAAGACCGGAGGAACCCGTGGTAACTGCTGTAGGTCCCAGACCTTGGCCTGTGGCCTGGCATGCCCTACGGTCCCTAAAAGTCCAGGTGACTTGAGTCACCGGGCGGCCAGGCCACTGGGAGGCCTCTCAGTGCACTTTATTCTGAATGCCGAGGAGCCTGGAGGACCTCATGCAGAGTCCTGGGTTCTCCCAGATCTGGGACTGACGGGTGGGCTAAGCAGGACCTGTTAGGCCAGTTGTTGTTCTCCATCTTCCCCTCTGTATGTAGTTGTTACAGTAACTGTGGTTACATTTCTTCCTTTACCTAGATGTTTATAGTTACTCTGCAAGCACACGTTCTCTGATAAACACACAATCAACCTCCGTAAACACAAAAGCTGAAAATACACAGCTAGACAGCAATTACCACAGACCCCAATCCTGGCCTCACAGGCATGTATGGGCACCTCTACCAGACATCCCGCCCTCTGTGACCTGCAGTGTTCTGTGATACTCAGCACAGTTAGTTGTTAAATGGCACAAAGGGAATTGTGCCTCAGCCTTCCAAATGCTGGGATTATAGGTGTGTAGTACTATGCCCAGCTGGTTTGGTGTTACGGTTTCAATCTAAAATGTCTCCCAAGTAGGGCGAAAACCCACAGACTGGGAAAAAATTTTTGCTAGCTATCCATCAGACAAAGGTCTAACATCTAGAATATACAAAGAACTCAAAAAAATTAAACCTCCTAAATTTAAAGACCCAATCCAAAAATGGGCAACTGAAATGAATAAACATTTCTCAGAAGAAGAAATAAAAATGGCAAATAAATATATGAAGAA
>PVJO010024961.1:0-23412 GCA_004026905.1 Hystrix cristata
AGAAGTATATCTACTGTGTGATTAGGTTGTATGGTAAAGTGTGATTAATAGGAACCCTCTTCCTAATACTGGCATCAGGGATAAAATCAGCACCTACCCTTTAAACTCTGACTCTATAGCAGATCTTGTCACAAGGAAACCTTAAACGTTAGCACCTATGCCTGACCTCACTGTACTGATACCAGACATGAATGAGCCTAATTCTCCTTGCTGTCTTAGTTCTGGTAATAGTCGTACCAGGCATAATGATGTTCTGGTCAGTGATGAACTTCATATATGACGGTTGTCCCATTAGAGTGTGACAGAAGTGAAAAATTCCTATATTTTTGTTATAACCTTGTAAAGTTGTGGTACCACATATTAGTTACTTGTTTGTAGACATGCTCATGTAAACAAATATACTGTTTTGCCAGGCATATAAACATACAGCACATAGAAGTATGTACTGTACATAGTATCTGATAAAGATGATAAACAACTGTGTTCCTGGTTTATATATTTACAATGCTGTATGTTGTTATTTTATAGAATATTCTTTCTACTTACTATAAAAAGAGTTTACTATGAAGCCATATGCCATATTATGCCAGTAGCAGCCTCATACATCTACTGTTGCCTGGCTTCTCGTTTGCCTCAATAGGCTACATACAGTGATTGACCTGTACCCCCAGGTTTGTATCTCTGTTTGCACGGTGATGAACGTGTCTAAGGATGCATTTCTGAGAAAAGGGTCCCATCTTTAAATGAGGCAAAACTACTTTATTTGAATAAAATACTCCCTGCCAAGTAGAGCTGTAATGTTGTCCTTGAACTTTAGAGGGCAGCAGAAGAGCTGTCTGAAAAAAATTCCTACTTCACCAGAGGGGGAAAATCTCTTTCCCAGGTTATTTCTACAAAGCTTTTTTCATTGAAAGGAAAGGGTTATATTTTAAAAGGTGCCTGTAATTGCCTTTATTTTGTTAAGTGAACAGATTACTTTCAGGTGTATTTCATATATAAGAACAGTTTTCTCTGTGAAAAATTTACCTTATGCTGATTATCCAAGAAATATAAAAAAGGAAGTGATTGGCTGTAATGAAATAATTTAGAGTGCATTGAAGAGTGTTTTCTTCTATATTCTTCTGTTTTTATACACTTGTTCGGAAGAACAAAAACACTTTGGGAGAACTGTGACTCTGTGTAAAGCGTTAAGAAACGATGTTGAATAATGTGAGGCACACTGACGTGTGTACAAGGACACATTCCAAAGGTAATAAAAATCTGTTTCATTTTAAGGATTTAAAAACTCAGTAAGAGTAAAGTGAAATAAAACTTGTTTTTATCGATCAAGTTCACTTGGATTAGATTTGTCAGCCAGAAAGGCTCACAGCATCCAAGTTGGGCTGTCTTTACAGTTTAAAAGTAAATGTTTTAAAATCAGTTTCTGATTTCTTATTGAAGGTGCCAGTGAGAGTTACACATCTTGCATTTCCTCTCCTCTGTTGGTGACCCCACTGCTACAAAATGTGCATTATGACTCTGATCCCCAGAGAACAAGATGCCATTAGGTCAGAAAAGCTGCCTCAGTAACCTAGAGTATTCTGTTTATAAATCACTACTAGTCTGAAGCCCACTGCATACAGCCAGTGACCTAAGCAGAATCTGCCAACCTAGTTTTCTTCTGGTCCAAAATGTTTCATTTTGGGATGGGAGCATCTTCCATGCCTACTCTGCGCTGTAGGCAGAGGATGTTGCTCGGAGCTGGTGCTCAAGCACCTTGCAGCAGAAGCCACCTGACAACCTGGCCCAGATTTTTCTGCACAGCCAGGCAGAAGCCTGAACGCAGGTTTTCTCACACGTTTGGCTTGTCCTTCTAAATGTTAACAAATGTTTGTTATCTTTCCTAAGACTTTAAATTTTTTTAGTAACTATCTGATCATCTTCCTGCATCCTAGCATTTGCCTTTTTTTTTTTTTTGACTCCACATTTGACAGTGTATCTTCATGACCCCTTAGATTCCAGCTTGTAAGAAATCAGACATGGGGATCACCCTACCCTATAGTTTGTGAGATAAAATTTTGAGGGTAGCTACTCTGCTCTGGTAGTAATCCTCCCAATTCTTCTGGGTCAGGAATTGTTCTCAGGAGTGTAACCTTCTCATCTAGCAGGATCTCTCAAGGTCTCCTGGTATCTCCTGAGTCTCACTGCTCACACTGATGAGGTATTAGGTGTCTTCCTGAAGTTTCCATGGTTTTGCTTTGTCGGTACAGCCACATTCTGAGCTTTAAGAGTGTAACCTGACCAAAGCAGCGTAATGATTTGAAACATCCAAGTGGAAGAGGAATTAAAAAATGACATGTGATGGCTTTCAGACATTCAAAAAATGTCATGCCCTGAATTTAAAAGTCAGAGTCAATCAGACATGACAGTGACCAAGTGGGCCTCTAGGATTATCAAAATCCTGATAACAAGAATCTTGTCCTGCCCTAGCACGTCTCCTGTGACTCTTACATGATATTCTCAGTTTGCCTCATGAAGATATTTGTGACTTCCTTCCTTTTATCATTTTGCAGAGGGAGATGTTTGACTCACTCTGTAGAACCCAGTAACTTTCCAGTGATTCCATTCCCAGGCCCCAGGGGCAGCTGCACCCATGTGACAGTGTCTGTAAACAGCTAAGCAGGTTGTATGTAGCTCCAACAGCAGAGCCAAATACAGGAATAGGAAGAATACTCATATTGGAAAAGCATTTCATTGAAGCATGCATTATTTTTTAATTGATTACCGGAAACCTACCTTTCCTCAGTTAGACTTCTTTGACTTTTTTTTTTTTTTTAATGGAGACAGGCTCTCACTATGTAGTTTAGGCTGAGTTTGAACTCGCTGTGTCGACTGGGCTGGCCTTGAACTCATGGCAGTCCTCCTGCCTCAGCCTCAAGCACTGGGATTGCAAGCATGCGCCACCTCACTGGCTTCCTTACTTAGACTTCTTTTTTATTGGCGGGGGCAGGGGGTGCTGGGGGTCCAACTCAGGGCCTTGCGCTTGCTAGGCAAGTGCTCTACCACTGAGCTAAATCATCAACCCCTCACTTAGACTTCTTAAACAAACACATCAGAATGCTGCACATGTTTACCATTTACCAAATGCAGTGCTAATCTTGTCCCTGAAGATAACAGTCGTTAAGCAATTAAAATAAAATACCAAATTCTCGAAGTAAAGTTACTGTGTCACGTTTTATTTTGTTTATAATTTATTTTTCATTTAGGAACTTGCCATGATAGAGTTCAGAATTGATCTTCAATTATTCTAAACATTTCAGAGTCAAGGAGACGGACGTCATTTCCTTTTCAGCTGAAGGGTGATAAATATAATGATAGTGACTGGTGAGTTGTCTCTGCTAGAATGAGGCCCACCCTGCTGACCAGTGTCTTCGGATAGGACCCCGACTGTAGGGTGAAGATGGGGCTACTTCTGGAAAAGACTCAGTGGACTGTGGAAGTATGCTCATTTTCTAGATCTTACATGAGAGCCCCGATAGGAGAATTATCTGGCCACTTCTGAGTGGGATGGGGTTTCTGGAACCTCATGGAGTTAATGCTTTGTACGCTCACGTTAAAAATATCCAGAGCTTGATTTGATCTCTCTTGCTGTGTCTTGTCCTCTTTCTTCTCATTTTCTCTGTAACTCTGTATTCAGAAATGATTTCTGCATCTTTTAGTGCCATGGGTTATCACTGTGATAATTAATTATCATTGATCTGGCAGTGAAAATGTTTGTTAATGGATGGTATTTGTTGATAAAATGCCAAAGCACCAAATCACAGATAATTAATTATAACAGCTCATTTTGGGGAAAAACAAGTCCATCAGAATGAGGTTAATGATCAGTTTGCCATCTGGTCTAGAAAAGGGGACTGTCTGGGTCAGTGTTGAGTCCCCAAAGTGAGTCAGCTTTCAGTTAGTACAGGTTCGATGGCGCCATTCCGTACTGTGAACATTGTGAATAAGATTTTATAGTTCAGTTTTCACAATTTTGCTTTGTTCTGAGTCCTGAGTGATTTATGGATTTTAGTAACCTGAACAAATGGGGTAAAGAGAAACAAAAGAGCTAGGCAGAATCAGCCACAAGGGCAGAGATCCTGTCCTCCAAGTGCAGTGGGTAGCATACAAGAGTTCAGAAAACTTGACTGGTATAGGAGTAGAATGATAATGACCTGCAGCAGCCTGGAGCCAGGTGGTCTATTCATTCACAAGCTTCCAACTGAAACCTGAACAATGCCGGTCATTTGCAGGTATTGGAAAGAAGACAGATCAGGCCAGCAGGTTTGATTTCAGAATGAGACTCACCTCCAAGCTGAGCAATTTTGTGAAACACAGTGAGAAGTCATGCATGGCTATTTGAATGTAATTATTTTTTGAATAACATCTACTATGCTCCTGGCATCTTATCATATTTATTTCTCCCTATAAGCCTATATGGAATAAGTATTTTCATGCCTGGTTTCCAAATTAGAAGACGGGGAAACTCAGAGAAGTGAAGCAAATAGTTCAATGTCACAAATCTAGCAAGTTTCGGAGTCAGGCTTTATACTCACATCTGTCTGTATCCATATATCTTTCTATATCAGGACAATGAGTCTTTGTTATTGAGGCAGGGTGGAAAGTTGTGTGGTTTCCAGGACACTGGGCATTGCTGTTGGTAAAATGAGGAGAGTTGAGTTTGTGGACTGGGTATTGGGCTGAGTAATGCCTCTATGACAGGTCAAGAAATGATGAGATAGGGAAAGGTGTATGTAGGGGACCCTGGCGGAAATAAACATCCGAATGCATCTTGTTTCTGGAAGGCGAGGGTTTATACTTCTGCTGAGGATTCCATGTTGGTACTGTCACCTGCTATTGGTGCGACTGATTATCAAATTCTCAATTTTCTATTATAGTAAAATAAAATATAGGACTAGACCTACTGTGAGCACTTTGAGTGCCTGGCTCACAGGAGATACTCAATTCAATGCTGGGAATCACTAAATAATTGAATGTGTTCTTCTATATTTACACAAGGGTGGCCTTACTCAAAGCGGTAGAAAAACCTGGCAGTCAGACCTTGTGCCATTAATTTCCCAACAATCCAGCCAAATTTAATCTTCAGAGAGTTCTTAAGCAAACATATCTGGCTGCTTCACAGGCTACAGAAAAATGTTTAATCACAGGAATCTCAAATAGCCACTTTTTCTTTGATGGCAGAGAGATATTTCACACAGTAGTTTTATGAAAAATGGGTCAAATGGGTGCCTTTAAAATGTTTTTATTAAAATTACATATGAATTGTGAATAGCTAGTCAGAAACTAAGCAAATAAAGAACTTGAGCAATGTTATAAGACAATTAAATCCAATAGAAATCTATAGAATACTCCATCCAATAATAGAAAAATACACATTCTACTCAACTGTGCATGGAAATTCCCCAGGATGTGCAATATGCTATGTCATAAAACAAGACTTAGTAAGTTTAAAAGGATTAAAATCATACAAAGGATATTTTCTAGCCACAAAGGAATGAAATAGCAAAAAAAAAATTAGTTCACAAATATCTGTATGTGGAAATTAAACAAGATATTCGTAAATAATAAATGGGCCAAAAATCACCAGCCACTGGGCTGGGGATTTAGCTTGGTGGTTGAAGTGCTTGCCTAGCAAGCACAAGGCCTTGAGTTCAATCCCCAGTACAATCAATCAATCAATCAATCAATAAATAAATAAATAACCTCAGACAAATTAGAAAGTATTTTGAGATTAATTAAAATGAAGATGGAATATATACAAATTTTGGAATACAGTACTGCCAAAATAGTGCTTAGAGGGAAGTTTATAATTATTTATGTGATAAGACAACCTCAGTTCAATAACCTAATAACCAATTATTAAATTATAAAAAGAACAAACTAAATGCAAAGCAAGCAGAATTAATAAAACAATAAAGATAGAAATAAAACAGATAGTAGAAAAACAATAGGGAAAATAAGCCCATATTTGAATTGTTCTTTGAGAAAAAGTCAATACATTTGTAGCTAAAATAATGGAAGAAAGACAAAGGCTCAAATTAATCAAGAAGAACAGAGACATCACTACCAACCTTACAGAAATGTTTTACAAAAGGATCACAAGGGAATAATGTGAACATCTATATGCAGCAAATTGGTAGCTTACATGACATAATGAATTCCTAGAAATGTACACATACCATTTACCTAAAGAAAAGAGAAAATCTAAATACACCTATAAAAAGTTTCAAGATTAGTATGGGTAATTATTAAATCTCAAATTTAATCTTACTGGCAAGTTTTATCAAATATTTAAAGAAGAATTAGTAAGAATTCTTTAAAAAATTTTTCTAAAAATTGATGAGGGAGCACTTTTCAACCTATTGTAGAAGCCAGCATCATCCTAATATTAAAATCAGATGAAGCCATCACAAGAAAGCTAATGACAAATATATTTTACAAGTTTTGGCACAAAAATCTTCAATAAAATACTAGCAAACATTCTATAATAATTGGACCTTGAAAAATATTATTGTAAAGAAAGACACCAAGCACAAAGAAACACATATTTTATGATTTCATTTATATGAGTGTATAGAATACACAAATCTGTAGAAATGGAAACTAGATTAGTGGTTTCCCAGTTCTGAGGTGTGTGGTCAGAAAGAAAAGAAATGGCTAATGTACGGTTGTGAGGGGATGATGAAATGATCTAAAAATTATTGTGGTTATGATTCAATAACTTGTTAATAAACTAAAAATTGAGAGTGAATTATGTAAGTGAATTTTATAGTATGCAAATTATAGCTCAATCTGTTAAAAATAAATTTTGAGTATCCAATAAATTAATAAGTGAACTACTGCTAGAGAATAGACTAAAGAATTAACTGCCAAAGGAAAGGATTTTGATTTATTTGTACCCACCATCGTGTCCAAAGCTCCTTTCGCACCACAGGGGTGAGCACTTCTTTGTAGTAAGCATTATGCTTCAAGAGAAGAGCACTGATCTGGGAAATTGCTGTGGGAGCAAAGAGGAGCCCATCCATGTCAAAGGAGAACAATCTTCACAGAGCCATTAGCTTTGGGGCTGAATTTCGAAGGATAAGTAGAAATGCTCCCAGCATGTAAAGGAGGAGAAGCATAGCAGACAAACGCCCTGCTCTGTGACAGGGCAAGCTGACTGTTGACAGAGGGTACAAGGAGAAATCTCTGGAAAGGAATTCAGAAAGCTGGGGCAGGAACTTTGACTGCTTTTTCTACCTTCCTATTTAGCCTGTGTTTTCCTAAAGTCTCCTTTAAAGAAGTACTTCCCAAACTATGTGCAGTAAAAGCCAAATTTTCAAATTATTATTTTCCATCTCTCATAATATTTTTCTGATATTGTTGTAAAACTCAATAACGATGAATTACTGGAAAAACGCAATGAGAAAAAAAAAACACACAAGCCTACATGTAGTATTCTTGGAAACACTGCCAAATGGCTAAAATATATTCTAAATACTGACGCTCAGTTTTTGTCATTGCAGACAAATCATCATCATGTGAACTCATGATGCTCTGTAAACCACATTATGGTTAGGAGGGGCCTAAAGAAACATCCAGAAAGATGCCTTGACAACCAAGGGGTCAAACATGTGTGAGGAAGAGTGGGCACTTCATCTGCTCCAACCTCCCCCAGAAGATGAACAGACCACATTTTCAAATTAAAGGCCATAAGAAATCTTGCAGCAAAAAAAAGCTGCAACCTCCCATGTGATGGTATGTGGAGGTGGAACCTTTGAGAGGTAATTAAGTAATTAGCTGAGGTCATGAGGATAAGACCCCCCCTAACAAGTACAAGTGAAGCGGGAGAAGAGGCCAAAAAAGAGTGTTGTGATTAAGTGACTTCACATTGAAAAGAGGGCTTTGGGGTAAGCATAAATGTAAGGGAGCAACCTATGCAGATGACATACATGTATGAGTAGCATTAGGCAGAGAGATCAACAGGTATACATCCCTTGGGGCAGGAGGGTACTTGCAAGGTTGAAGTAGGAGAAAATGAATAGAGGAAAAAGAAGCAGTGTCAATATCACGAGCTCTGTTTTAAACCTGATTTGAGATGCATCATAGACTTCCAGGTGTAGATATTAAGTAGACAATTGGATGTGAGTCTGGAGGACAAGGGACAGGTCCCGGGCAGAGATGCACTTCTGGGAATTGTGAGTCTTATATGTGGTATTTCAGGCAATGAGACTCCATAAGACCAGAAAGGATATAACTGCAGATAGAACAGAGACATCAAAAGCCTAGTTCCTAGCGTAATCCTTCATTAATAGTCTTGATGGGTGAGAAAGAGAAGTAAAGTAGACAGAAAGAGCAGCCAGGAAAGAAATAGGAAGACTAATATTGTATGACGTCCTGGAAGCCCAATTGAGAATATGCTTTCAGAAGGAGGAAGTGTTCAGCCCTGTCAAATGTTGCTGTGCTCATAGCAGACTGGGACTGAGAAGCAACCATCAGATTTATCAAAGAGGGCATTGTTGTTGATTCTACTATGAGCAGTTTTGCTAAGCATAGTGGTAAAAGTCTAATTGAAATATGCTCCAGAGCAACTTGGAGTAAAGGAATGGGAAAGAATGTCCACGAAAACTTCCAAGGAGTGGGAAAATGAGAATAAATGGAGTTTTGGTGATGGTGATAATAGGTAAGAGGGAATGGCATGCTTATATGTTAATTTTTTAAAAAGTAATGGAGCTAAATGGTGTAGAAAAGCTAGAAAATGTCTTAAAGCAGGTGATAGGGGATGATAGTAGCCTCATGCACAGGTGGAAGGCTTGGTCTTTTCTAGCAGAAATTCCTGTTGGTTCATACTAACAGAAATAAGAGAAGTTGGTGAACTTAGATGTAGGTCAGTAGAAGTTGTAGTGGTAGATGCTAGCAGGATTTATCTTCTGATTGCTTCTGCTTTCTCAAGAGGTTTTAAGCTGAGAAAAATGAGGTGTAAGAAATCCCAGGTGAGAGACAATGTGAACCACTTGTCTAGTGGGGGTGAGGGCTGAATGCTGTACAGTAATGTGGTCCGGTGGACAGGCAGTACTGAGAACCTTCTTAGGCCAGTGACCTTGAATTCAGCAAGAGACCTGTCTGCATGGCTTTGTGATTTATGCACACGGAGCCTTTTCCTGTAACATCTCTTTCCAACCATTCCAAATGCTTTCTGAAGTCTCTGTGCTAGGTCACGTGTGGAGGATTTCAGGGAGGACACTGACATGGGCAAATTTACATCATGAGAGTATCGCCACAGCACCAGTGTATGCGGTAGCCTCATAGGGAAAGAGATGGCGGCAATCTGATGAGCCTGTTAGGGAACAGGTATTGAAACAATCAGCCAAGAATTAGTGAACATCAGTAGAGATTCACATTTGTGGATGTCTGTATGTGATTCAGAGATTATCGTGTTTGCAAAAGTATTCCCTTTATCTGTAGAGCAACAGAGCACATCCCCTGCAGCCCGCTACGTCATAGGGCGCTGGCATTTGTTTGGAGATTAACCTTGTTTTGGGCTGCCATATGCCAGCCCTGTGCAGCCGAGCTTTTCCATCTGCCTGCACTCTCCAGAAGGGAAAGGTCTGCAGGTATTAGGGCTGCTGGCCAGGCCACAGGATTTTTATTTGCGTGAGTGAACTCATCTAGCATTGCTTATATTTCTATGGTTTTCTATTTCTATCAATGCCCAATTTGAGATGAGTTTTCTTATTAGGATGAAGTAATGTATGATTGTTTTATGGGGTTCTTTTAACGAAGGAAGATGCTCACAAGATAAGGAATTGGAAGAGTGAATGGTGGTGAAGTACTATATGAAGATATTGCTTGCTGAGAATTGGGAGATGGATATTTGAGTTTTTATCTCATGTGGGAAAAATTCTGAAAACCATAGCTGGCATGCTAAAAGGCATTAAACCTGGCAAGAAGGTAAAGCGAAAGGGCCAGCAAGCTGCCAACAAGGAATTAAAAGAGATCATGGAATCCAGCCTAGGTCTCTGTCAAGAGGCCGAGCAGTGTGGGAGAAGAGGTACCAGATGACAGATGATCCTAAGGTGACGCCTGATTCATTCGGTGGGAAATGAAGATGGTAGCAAAGAGAGAGACCTAGACTCCAGGAAATGAAAGATTTCTTTTATAAAGCAGACTTAGGAAAATAGAAGGAGAGCAAAACTGGAAAAGTTGGACATAATAAATACAGGTATTCTTTTTGCACATAACCAAGGAAGGTATGTGCAAAGCCCACAAAAGATGAACAAATTCAGAATTCTGCTCATTTGAAATGTTCTATCAGAGATGTGAATAAAGCCAAAGACAGTTTGGAGCCCTGGTGAGCTGACAGTGAAATATAAAGACGTATCCGTAGAGTTCTTAACCAACATATCTCGAGATCTTTGAAACTCTGAAAACTCACGAGTAGCATCAGTGTCATAGTGTATAATTCATGCCATAAATTAATTATATATAGCTTTGTAATAGAACAGCTGTTCCAGCTACATGGGCATAATGAGAACTACCAGCACTAATTGAAGAACAGAAAAATCTACATGGAGCTGCAGAAGATGAATCAGGATAGCGTACCCGACAAACAATGCATTTACTCAACAGAACCAATTTTTCTTCGAAATTGATTCAAACGTGACGTAAGGGTGATTCAAAAATGAAAGCAACAAATATAATGTTGCCCTGGACCAAAAGTCCACTGAACTTCCTTATTTACATTACTTACATTTACAAAATAACATTATAGGTTAAAAAAAATCAAATGACCTTTTCCTTTATCAAAATTGACAAAGAAAATTCAATAATATAAAACTTATTGTCGTAGATCATGTTTAGTTGTCTGAACCTGACCATGTGTAGTAAATGAATTCTTTAATATTTATCTATTAATTTTCATTTTTTTTAGAAAGTGCATGATAACTATATCATAGCTATGATTTCATAGATAATATCACTGGTATGAGAATTTATTTTTTAAAAATATTAGATTTAAATAGTTATAAAATAAGAAGCAATGTAGATGGGTAGGAGATTGATGTAAAATTGGACCAAAGTAGATGATATAATTATATTCAGAAATAAGAGTAACAGCATAGCAAAGAAATGTTACCTCTGTGTAGTGAAATACTATGTATTCAAAGCTGCCTGTGCTAATAGGATATGCAAGTAAATCTCGGTCTGACTGCACGGATGCAGTTTGGTGAACTGAAAAGCATGAAGTTTTCAAGGCAGATGGTCTTGATTCAAACACTGCCTTTGTCTACCTTCTTGCCCGCCCCTTTGTTTTGCTGAATGGTTTTGAGGTAATTCCTTAATGTCCCTGTAACTTCCTTTTTCTGACGATAATACCATGTAGAGTGCTTAACGAACGCTTTGAGAGAAGACATGGAAGAAATTCTCTTGCCACTAGAACGACTGATGCAAAAAACAGGGTCAGTTTTCTCCTCTCTCCGATAGGCCACAATGAGGCCTTCAAAAATGTGACAGAGTAATTTGATGGCAAGATGACAAGATGTGGAATTGAAATACACGGAATTCATCTGCAGCATCAAAGACTTCTTTTAACTGAATGTGCGACTGAGCCTTTTATTCTCTCTGAGCCCATTATGGAAAACCTTAACTGTTAAGAGTACACAGTTGTGTCTCCTACACAAGGCAATATAAATATATACAAGACAATGGCTATGAGACTATCACATACAGATGACCATATATACGGAGAGGGGCTGAGGACATGAGAGAGAAAACGACAGAGAAGGGTACAGAAAGAAAGAGGATTGTCACAAACTGCTTGTCTAGAGCCAGAGCATCTTCATTCAGTTGCTGCCTTTAAAAACTGAAGAAGGCTTCACTTTCCTTATCTGTAAAGTGGAATTTATGTCACTCAGTTTGTCCTGGGAAACTACATTATATCTCTCGCTCTCTCCCTCTTTCTTCCTTTCTTTTTCCTTCCTTCCTTCCTTTCTCTCTCTCTCTCTCTTCCTTCCTTCCTTCCTTCCTTCCTTCCTTCCTTCCTTCCTTTTTCTTTCTTTCTTTCTTTCTTTCTTTCTTTCTTTCTTTCTTTCTTTCTTTCTTTCTTTCTTTCTTTCTTTCTTTCTTTCTTTCTTTCTCTCTTCTCTCTTTCTCTCTTTCTCTCCCTCTCTCTCTCCCCATCTATCCATCTATCTATTTCTATCTCTATTTCTGTCTGTCATCAAGTTGCACAAAGTAACTTGTCGTCTGTCACAGTCTGTCGCTCCGCTGAGATCTCGTGAAGCATAATTGATTTTAGTGGATCAGGGATCCTTGGTGCATTTGGAGAAGTAAAGCAAGGGAAAGATGAGTTTACAGGGTAATCACAGACACTTTTTGAGAGTTCATCATTGGTATCTATCTGAGTTATTGCTTAGAACCTATTTTCTCTAGAAATTGGTCTCTTTCACAGCAGCGAGTCTTCCATAGCTAGGGAAAGGGACGTAAGGGGCAGGGAGGTAGTATGATTTGTCCTAGATCCAGAGCTGATTAAACTACCAGAACAAACCTAACTCAGGCCAATTTAATAAAATTCTCCTAGGAATCTGGAATTTGGGGAAAAAAAATAAGGGTAATCAAATCTGATTTAAAGTAAGTGTTAGAAAGATTAGTATTGGGGCTGTGCTGGGTGATCAGCTGCCCCAGTCTGTCTAGGACTGAAGGAGTCCCCAGAACTTGGCAACTCTCAGTGCTAAAACTGGGGCAGTGCTGGGGCAGTGAAATGGGGGTCCAGCGTCCTGTGAGCCACCCTCGTCACTGTTCTACGCAAAGGTGGATTGTTTAGACCATCTCTGGATTCTGATGCCTGTACCCCTTTTTTATAAACTCCATTTTTAAGGTGAAATTATCCAGAATTGAACGAGAAGAGTTTTTTTAGATGGCGCTATATCCAGCAAACCCCAAAGAAACAGGGAGAAGAGGACATCGATATAAAAAAGAAACTGTTAACTCAAACTGTCAACCTTGAATGAGATTCTTTATTGCTCCTAATATTTGTGCTAGGAAACCATTGCTTAGTTGAGCTTGCAAAATGGATGCCTTTTCTAATGCTCCTTAATATTGAATGAATTATGTTAGTAAATTGAGAAGGATTATCTACTTACCCTGTTTGGAAGACTGACTCATTACCTCTGTTACAGAAAGGGATGAGGGTGTCCTAGTATCCAAAGCATTTTACCCTGAAGTCATGATGATGAAGCAGGAATTTGATCAGGCTGTGTCTCCAGGGAATTGCACTGTCAAATAATGTTAATAGACATGACTGGAGGCTCTCTCATGGCTTTCTTGAGCACCAGGCTTCAGCATGCCTCCGAATCTCTTTGAGAGCCAGTTAAGCATTTAGTCTCCAGGGTCCCCTCTCCAGAGTTTCTGACTCTCGAGGTCTGAAGCAGAGCCCCCAAATGTGCTAATAAACTGCACTAGTTCCCTGCTACTTAAAGTGTGATCTGGCTCAGTAGCATTAGCCCCGCTGGGAGCTTGTGAGAAAAGTAAAATCTCCAGCCTCATCCTAGACCTCCTGTGTCAAAATGGACATTTTAGTATAAGGTTCCGGAGACTCCGTCCTGTGCGGCTCTGAGGCAGGAGTCTAAGGACCACACTGAGAAAATACATTCTAGCATCTTCTGGGGCAAGAGTCCGACAGTTCATGTTTTCTACTGCTTTCAGCACAGGCATTATTCCGATATGGCCTCGCAGCCCTCTGAGGTCATTGTTTTCAGGGGAGGCAATGGAGACTTCCAAAGATGAAAATTGTCAAGTTCAACAGCCAGTGAGTGATAGTGTCTCGGTTCAAAGGCAGGTGTTCTGCCTTTGGAGTTCAAACTGCCACACACTACCACGTCCCTGGCAGAGAGAAGGACTGTTGTCTGAAAGGAGAATAGGACTACACACAGTTTGCAGTATAGGTCCTTGCCACCTGAAAATCAAAATCCGTAAGTCAGTATTTCTTGTGTTGTGGATAATGGATGCCACATGTGCCCTCTGGGTTCTTTGTGGCCTCATTCCTCACTTGTGACATGTGGATGACAGCGTCTCACATCCTGGCGCTGTTACAGCGATGCCTGAGTGGTCTCCCTAGGTAAAGGACTGAGGGCGAGGCTGGCGTGGAGGGGAACACCAGGAGATTCCACACTCTGGAAAAACAGCTTTGGAGTTCGAGAAGCCTAGATGGGATTCACAGTTCCTCTAATCATTTGTTCCTAGGTAAAAATGTAACCAAATTTTGCCTCAGTTTCCTCACCTGTAAGTTAAGGTTAATAATACCCATCTTCTCAGATTGCTGGAGGAATTAAATGACACTATGTTTGCTAGGTAGCATACAATCTACCCATTGGTTGTTTTCTTTGTCATAATAATTCTTATCCTGAATTTCAAGGCATTATCCTCTTTTAGGTAATTATGAAATCTCATTATTAGAAAAGACCTTAGATATTATAAATCTTATTCACACTTTCTTCACTCCACACCTGCACATTTATCTGACAGCTGGCTCACACATTATTGAGCAAAGTCTTTGCTTCCTAAACAAAAAGATCCTTTCTTTGAGTCTCCGATTCTAAAATAATTGCCATGAGCCCATAGGAAATAATATTCATGGCTAAAAGTTGCCTAAATTGTGGTAGTCCCAAGAGTCCCATCTACTAAACATTATTTTCCTTCTTGAATAAGCACAAATCCAGTTTTATTACCATTAATTACAATAAGAACAGAAATGTGCATATCATTCATTAAGGAATACAGCCTCTCTTTACACTCGTGATTTTTATGGAATGAACTATTTTGAAAGATTTTGCAATAAAAACATGTCTTTTCTTTTTATGTTTTTTTAAAGACAGCAGTAACGTTGGCTTTCTTCCTATGCTCGGACTTCTCTGAAAAAACAGCATACATAGAACGAATAATAGTAATAATGATGACAATGATGATAATAATTATAGCAGTTGTCTTCATGCCCATAGTTACAATAGTGGGAACTGACATTTATCATGTGCTTAGTTTTTGCTAGGTGCTCTTTTTAAATCACTTAAATACTTCAGGTATTTGTCAAACTACCCTGTGGGAAGAAAGTAGTGTTATAATCTCCACTCTGTTTAGATTACCCAAGTCCATGTAGTTGATAAACATGGAAGCTAGGATGGGGACCCAGGCCATGTGATGACAGAAGCCAAACCCCAGTCACTGACCAATCCCCAAAGCAGTAGGAAAGTCTGAACTCCTGCCAGAAATTTCTAACCCTTTATCCTCCAGAATTCTTCTCCATTGGTGGCTTCTGCCTCCAATCTCCTACTCCCAGGCAGGCTGGGTTTGGATGTGAGGGCTCTGAGCTGTGGGCTAGAGAACGTGTAAGGGATCCGGTATATATTACAGCCCGTATGGTACTATCATTTGGTAGAACCCTGCTTTTTAGATTGCCTTTTAAAAATGTTAACTTGTGGAATTCTCAGCTTTATCTGTCAGTGATCACAGATCCCTGAAGTGCCTACATCATCAGTGTCCTGAGGCGAGCAGGAGAGAAGCAAATTCTGAAGCTTAAAGAAAGGAGAACCTGTTTTTCTTGTTGTTTTGGTTGATTTGTTTTTGTTTTTGTTTTTTAATTTATTTTTATTTTTGTGGAGGTGCTGGGAATCAAACTCAGGGTCTTGGGCTTACTAGGCAAACCTCTGCCATGGAGCTAAATCCTCAACACCTGTTTTTCATTTGTTTCTTTTTTCTTTTAGCTGTCAACATTTTAAGGTTTTTATTTTTATTTTATTTGTTTGCGTTAGCAATAATTCTCTTTTCTTTACAATGAGTAAGAAGCCTGTTGAAAGCCCTAAGAATTGTTCTCTTGCAGTTTCCTTTACCTTCAATCACCACTTGACTCTGGGCCTGAAAATGGACCCAAAGCCTATTTGGTACATTGTTAGGAGCAGAGATCTCTGCCTCACAGCTCTGTCTGTGAAAATGACTGAAACCACTTTTGGGGAGTTTTGATTATTGTTGCTGCACCACAAGCGTATTCGGTGACCCCTGTGGCTGTGTGATGTAACTTCATTAGCGAGGATGTCATTTGTCATTGTGTGGGATGGGAGGCATCCTTTAGTTATTTTTCCTGCTACAGAAAACAGCAGTAACTACTAACTTCTGTACTGCAGATTACAACTTAAAGGTCGTATATATTTTTTGGTTCTTGAAACAACTTTGCAAGATCAAGGTTAGTATTGTTCCTGTGATCTAAATAAGGAAAATCAAGAAGAAAAAGGTTAAGTGACATACAGGATTAGTGGGCACGGGATTCAAAACCATTTTTCTGACTAAGCACATCTATTCCAACCATGTGTTCCAGAGCTGGAGAAATAACCACACGGTAGAGTCAGGGACCTGAGGACCCAGCTGGGTCAAACCTCAGCCTGGACGCCTTAGCGTCCCTGACTCTATGGGCCCCTCTTACAGGAAAGCCTCAACGATGTTTGGAAGGTTCTGAGATCAGTGTTAGTCCAGAACTGGTGTCCAGCAGTTCCTGAAATGGCCAACCATTTCCTTTCCCCCAGGGTACACTTATCATAGTAAAAGACTTCAGACTCCCTTGGAGAAAGAAGGAGGGAGGAAGATTAATAGTACTCATTTTGGTATTACATCCGGGTCCTTCCTCGCGGGCACCCTGCCTCCCTTTATTTCAGGGACTTCCGGCCCTGGAAACTGGCACAAATCTGGGGATTGGTTGGGAGGTCATGATTCTCTGTTGCTACAGTTTGAGGCAGATTTTCATTCATTTGCCTTGCTTTTTCTTTTCTTTTCTTTTCTTTTCTTTTCTTTTATTCTTTTTACTGCTCAGTGGAGTAGGATTCACTTGCATCGAGTATTTTCTGGGATATTAGGCCTGAGTGTGTGATTAGATTTTACAAATGGCTCAAACCAGTGTTTCTTGCCACTGACATTTCACCTTATGCTACTGTTATTCTCAGCCATAGAGTGCCAGATGGGAAAGTGATCTTGTTACTCATTACTCAGGAATGGCAATAACTACGGAATGAAAACTACGTTCCGATTGAAAAGAACCATTTGCTGTTATCCCCTCTAAGAAAATTTCCCCCATTGCCTGAAGCTACAACATTGAATTTTCATTATCCAAAATTTTTTGAATGTTCTTTTCAATGTGTGAAAGCCCTCGTTTATGCTGTTGTAATTCACTATTATGCCGGTCTTGCTCTGTGTTTAAAACCACAGATTTCTCCCCATATCTGCAAAAAGAATATCAAAAGTTAACACCCTCAATTATCAGTAATGCAAATCTCAAACTATTTCATGATTTTAAAATAACCATAAATAGTGATTGGCATATGATAGAATCTTAATAAAACATATTAATGGAAAATAATTTTTATTTTAAAGTGATTAAATTTTCAAACTATTTTTACATGCTCTATGTCTTATAATACTTTTATGAGAGGGCTAAATAAATCCTATTAAATGCATTTCTCAGATGATAAACTGAGGCAAGAATAGGTAACTTGTACAAATCCTTTGAACTCTCAGTTGTCAGATTCATTGCACTAAGAAATTCTAAAGTCAAATGTGCTATGAGCTAACGATCTTTCAAACAGCGATGCTACCTTCTACTTTTTCTTTTTATCCCACCTTCTCTTCCTTTGCCGAGTCCTTCCTCCTTTACTTCTCCATCTTCTTTTCCTAGTCACCAGATATGTTTAGGAAAAGGTACATATCTTATTTCTCACATTAGGGTATTTACCTACAAAGAATCAAGGGTATTCTGTACTATCTTAAATATTGTGCTTCAGGCTGGCCGTTTTGTCCCAGGGAACTAAAAGGAATATTTGAGGGGATAGTCCATCTCACCTGTATTTGCATGAACATTAGTATGCTTTAGGCTGAGAGGAACCTAGAAGCCAGTCTTCATTTCCTTGAAAATGTTCATTCATTACTGTGATAGAATCAGAAGTGAGTTTGAGAACTCTTTATACATTTCATTATCGGTAGATTGGAAGAAAAGCGATACTCTACTTAAATAATGAGGAAATGTCTGATGAACTCTTCTCATCGAGATTAGATAGTCCTCTGATTTGGTACTTTGTCATCCTTTGTTTTCCCAGTAATCAGAATCATGACATAGTGTTTTAGTAGTTCAACTATTGTCTGTCTTCACAACAAAGATGAAGGCACTCTATGGGTTTGAAATGTCTTGTAATATTAAATTCTGTGCACAAATTCTGGCGCTTATGAGTAGAACTAATGGTGTCATTAGATGTCAGATGTATTAGTTGAGAGAGAGAGGGAGAGATGCATGAATATCTGGATAGATGCAGTATGGAAGGGTGGGTGGGAGGATGAATTATGTATGGATGGTATAAATTGAGAATATTTATTTACTCATTAAAAGCATTTTTGTATATTTTTATGCACTGGTGTTGCTATTCAAGGCACTGGAAATACAACAGTGAAAAACAAAAATTTCTTACTGTTATGGAGCTTACGGTATAATACTGAGGGAGAAATATAACAAAATATAACAAAATAAGAAGATGTATATCAGCTTTTCATGTTAGATTAGCTGGCAAGGATTGTGCAGATCAAGGTTTTGCTCTTGGGTCCCCAATTCTGCTCTGTCCTCCACCTCCTGGCCTGACGCATCTCTGAAGTATTCTTTCTCTTTCTTGAGGGGTGGCACGTGTTTGCAGTGGAGTAATAATACCAGGTGGTTTTTAGCCAGTAGAATTACTGAGAGTTTAACACCTTTCTTTCTTTTTGTGCTGTCACAGTTCCTTTTGCTCTAGGCTGGTGGCATTTCTGGTGTATAATATTCTCAAATACTTTATAAGATTCCTATACATGTCATGGAGATTTACACTATCAGACAAGAGGGTCAAGCACAGCTCCTTCCTGGGTAAACCTGCAGTACAAGTCTCTGCTTGTACTGCAGAGAGTGAGTGGGCCCGCGAATCCCAAGCCTACTCTCTAAACACCAGCAAAAGCTTGCTCAGCCACAGTTTCCTGATACTGAGTCTCAAAATTTTAGCTTTTTTTGTGCATCCTGCATAATTTTCTCCAAATTTACATAACTTTTTCTTCTCATACATTACTACCAGCAGCAAGATTAAAAAAGGTTTCACCTTCAATGTTTTGCTCGGAATCATCCTTAGCTGAATATGAAAGTTTGTAGTTCACAAGCTCTGCTTTGAAATTGTAAAAGACACAATTAAGTTTTCCGCTCTGCATAACAAGGATTACCTCATGCGCTTCCTAGTGATATGTTCTTCATGTCTTTTCAAGCCTTCCGAAGCAACGCCTTGAGCATTCATATCGCTACCAACATTCTGCTAATGATGATGGATGTTTTCTTTGGAATGATACAAATTATCTCCAGCCTCACTTCCTTCCAACCCCTCACTGGCTAAATTTTTAATATGTTTATTTATACTAACAGTTTTCAAGGTAATCTACATTTTTTTTCTGTCATGCTTCTCAGAGTTCTTCCAACTCCTACTAATTACCAAATTTCAAAGCCATTTCCACATTTTTTAGGTATTTGATACAGTAACATCCCAGTTCCCCATACCAAAATGTGTATCAGCTTCCTATAGCTGCTATATTCAAAGTATTAAATAATTGATGACTTACTACAATCTGTTTTCTGTAGAATTTATCTTCTCATAATTTTGGAGTCAGAAGAATGAAACCAATATTGCTAGACCAAAATCAAGTTCTCTACAGGGTTGACTTTCTATGGAGACCTAGGGAGAATTCATTCTTGCCTTTCTCGTCTCTGAGAGGCTGATAGCATTCCTCTGTTTGTGGCCTCATCATTCTAAGTTTCAAGTCCTGTCACATCAAATATTTTTCTGTTCCATGTTCACATGATCTACTTCTCTATTTGTAAAATCTTCTTTCTATAATTCTCAGATAGATAGGTCATATATATCCCATATGTATAAACACACGCACACACACACATATTTACATATTTACATGTATGTGAGAGACAGAGATGGAGATATGGAGCAAGGTGGAGAGATTTATTTTAATGGCCTGTTTCGTATGTTCTTAAAGCTGGAACGTTCATATTCTGTAGGAAATTAATAGCAGGCTGGTAAATCACATAAAAATTGATACACAGCCTGAAGTCCAAAGTATATTGAATAGCACGTTAGATATAGCCAATCTTTCTATATTGAAGTCTTCATAAAAATTCCTCATTGTTTGCAAAATCTCCACCATTACCCTTAACGCCTTTTGACTGCTTGGATGAGGCCCAGGCACAGTATCTACCTTAGTTAAAGTCTTCTGGTTGTTACATATTAAAAAATCCCCTCACTGGAATATCTAGACAGCTGTTTGACCCCACAGCTGGGTAGGCACCATCACCTAGCCAAGGTGATACATAAAATTAGCCATCACACTGACAGAGTATAGGGTAAAGGAGGAAGCCAGGCAGTCATCCAAGGAAATATGCTCGGAGGGAGGGTAGAGCCATCAGGTCTTTTAGGACAAACAAGATTTATGGTGTTTATTGTGAGAGTAAGAGAAGCTATTGGGGATTATGCACAGAAGAAATTCATGATAACTCTGTGTCTTTAGCTGGGAGCAGATCAAGTGGGAGTTATTTCAACAATAAATATGGGAGGTATTGGGGTTTGGACCAGGCAGAAAGAGGTGGACAGGATAAGAAATGTTCAGATGTTGATGTTTTGAGGTAGTGACAAGATGCTCTTTTGATATATTGGATGCGCGTGGTGAGAGTACAATGAAAAAAATTGTAAAGGAAGACTCTAAAATATTTGACTTGAACAAAGTGGAAAATAAAAAACTAAAAGACAATACTTACTCTGAACTGAAATTGGGAAGCTCCAAAGAAACTGACTTAGAACAATTATAAAGAATTTGACTGCAGTCATGTAATGTTAGAGGGATCTAGTGGGCATTTGAGAGCAGCATGGAGTGAAGCTTGGATGTCTGGGTCACAGAGACGAAGCTGGGAGAGTTTACCATAAAGAAGGTACGTGTGGTTATAGCTGTGACTACAGAGGTACAGAGGGAGCCGTCAAAAGATTAATAGCAGGGAGAGATCTGGGTACAGGAACTGAACCCCTGGTCACTTCAGCATTCAGTGTTGGGGAGAATGACCAAAGAAAGAATTAGAACTATTCATAGAAAGGGAGAAATTCAGGAAACTGCATTCTGGAAGATGAGATAAAAATAAATTCTAAGACGAGGAAGAATTTGGAGGCGTCAGATATTCCTGATATGCCAAGTAAGAAATAGACTGAAAAGTGTATGTTGTATCCAGCAATGTTGTAGACATTATTCATCTTGTTAAGAAACATTTGTAACTGGATAAACTCAAAAGAGAATGTGAGGGAGGAATGGCCATCACAAATATAAGTAACTACCAGATAACACGGGGCATAAATTGAGGATCCCAACTCTCTACTCAAAGTGTAACTGACCCTGATGTCCCCACTGGATAAAATCAGTCAGGACTTTTAGCACTGACGTTGACATGAACCGTACATGCCAGGAGGAGCTGACAGTGACAAGCCTCACCTGTTTTCCCCCTGGAGCTCTCTGTGAGCCCTGGGAAGGAAAGTGGCTCTGGTAGCTCTTCACTTACTTTGTCATTTATAACCTTTTCCTGGCTGGGTCTGGAGTTTAAAACAGTATTACAGAGAACAATTTCCTAATCTCAACAATAATGAAAAAAAAAAGAATAGAATTTAAAAACTAAAAATAAACAAACACAATACAAAACAACATATGAATTAATAAATAATGGAAAGACAATTCTTGAGGATTTTAGCCTTTCTACTAAATACTTGCCAGTACTTCTTAAATGAAGTAATGTCAGTCAAGTAGATGTTCAATAAGCACTAAATCTTTCTCCAGAGCCTCAGACCTACTCGGCAGTTCTTCCAAAGATCCTCTGTCAAATCTATTTGACAATATATTTAAAATAAAGAAAAGCATTCAATAGATTTAAACAAGCAATAGATTTGAAAATAATCATAGAGGCATTAGTGGTTACAACAGAAAGACACAGCAGAAAAAACAAATCTATTTGTAAACTTTAATCTTCTTCTGTGGGAGAAGAAAGGATTCAAGGAGTTTATATAATTTGTCCAGATTATATGCTTTCTGACTTTTAGTGCATTTTTCTTCCAATCAATTACATTGCCGTATGAAAAATGCCATGAAGTACTGGAATACCTATGAAAGACAATGGAGAAAAGGAAATTAAGAAAGGCATTGTAAACAAGGGCAGATGGAAGCCCCTGAAGCAGTGAGAATAATTTAAATTTGATACAGAAGGTGACAAGCAACCCTGAAGGTTTGAGAGAGGAAAGTACATGATTAAAACTGTGGACGGGGAAGGTTATTGTGACAGCCTTTGGTAATGATTGGACATTTCATGATATAAAACAATGATTGAAGTCTTGGAAAAAACACTGTACCTATGCTGATTATTTTGGTATTTTTCCAACATTACATAAATTGCTGTATGTTCTGGGAACTAGGTTCTTTATTTTGGTTTGTCTTGCTTTGTTTTGGGAAGTCATGCAATTAAGTTACATGACTGACAGTAACTCAAGTCAGTCGTTGCATGTAGTTTAGCATAATGCTCACAATATAGAAATGATTCTAATATTTAGTCAAGTTGAATAAAGATGTATGGTCCCAGCAAGTTAATTATTAGCAAAGCAGAAATGAAAGTGTGATATTGTTTAAATAGCAGATGTGTTAATACAGAGTAATTATGTTGACTGAAAATGAGCAGTTCCATCAGGCAGATGCCCAATTTCTCCCCCAACAGTGTCAACACTGAATGTCTTTTAATACACCGGAAAATTACTAGGCAGATTTGAAATAACAAAGCAATCACTGCAGGCTTTGTTTAAGATTCCTCTAGAGAATAGGACAAATAAAATGATCACAGTGATTTGAACAGTCAGAATTTTATAGCTGTTCACTTGGAGAAACAATCTTCCAATTAGTTGACAATTGATAGCTTCTGATATTTCCTGAAATGGTTTCTGCATTACAGTATTGATCTGTGTTTCTATGCAGTAGGTTACCTGAGAGAAGATTATTCTCATGGTAGTGAACCAATATAAAGGCTACACTCACAAATATGAGTATTTCACACATCGAATGGTTCAAAATTTGACCCAGCTATTCCTCTGCTGGGTATCTTCCCAGAAGAATTAAAATCATCATATCACAGTGATATATGCACAACCATGTTCATAGCAGCACAATTTGTAATAGCTAAGTCTTGGAAACAACCTAAATGCCCAACAACTGATGAATGGCTAAAAAAGATGTGGTTTTTCTACATAATGGAGTACTACACCGCCATAAAAAAGGATA
>PVJO010024962.1:0-23498 GCA_004026905.1 Hystrix cristata
GCTTGTGAGGCAAGCACTCTAATCACTGAGCTAAATCCTCAGCCCTAGTGACGTAATTTTTATTGTAGAGGCATTTCACTACACTTTGGTTAGGTTAATACCTAAGTATTTAATTTTTTGATCCTATTGTGAATGGCATTGTTTTCCTAATTTCTTTTTCAGTGAGTTCATTATTAGAGTATAGGACTGCTATTGATTTTAATTTTCTACTACTTGAACAGCAAAGGTTAAAAAAAAAATCTGCTCATTGTTTGTAACTTTGCTAGATAGTCAACCCAAAAATCTGACTTGAAAAAACTCTGTACAGACTGAGAGTAAATCACACATTACATCTCGCCACGGACACAAAGGGGTGATGCCTCAGTCTAAGTGTTGCTCTTGGCCAGACAACATACAGTGCTTGTGTTAGTGTTTTAAAATATTTGCCATTGTGCACTCTTTATTTGCACTTTATTTGCATAAAACATCATAACTATGACTCCAAAGGAAGTTAGTGATACTCGCAGTAAAGCTAAGAGGAAAACTGAGAACCACAATAGAGTTAAAGAAAGAAATTGCGAACTCTGTTAAAGTTCTAGAAAAATGAATTTATAAATGTAATTTTAGGGCCTCAGAACAAATTATTTGGTTTTCTATTATTTCTTATGGGAAAAATATGTTCAGTTCTCAAACTTTTCAGTGCTTGAATGCAAATTTGGAATGAATTGAGTTTGACAACTGAGGTATCACTGTACTTATTTTGTATCCTTCTACATTGCTAAATTTGGTTATTAATTCTAGGAATCTTTTATTGGAATGTTTTGGGTCTTGTAAGTAAAGGATCATGTCATCTGTAAATAATGATATGTTGACTTTGTTCTTTCCTATACATATACTTTTTTCTTTCTTTCTCTTGCTTGATTGCTCTGGCTAATGTTTTGAGGACTACTTGAACAGGAGTGGTGATAGCGGACATCTTGTCTTGTTCCTGATTTTACTGAAAAGGCTTTCAGTTTTTCCCTACTTAATATGATATTGGCAGTAGATTGGTCATAAATGGCATTGAGATTAGACTGAGATAAGGTCTTTCTATATTTATTCTTCAGGGTCTTTATCATGAATAGATGCTGGATTTTGTCAAAGGCTTTTTCTGTGTTTATTGAAATGTTCATGTGATTTTTATCCTCACTTCTGTTTATGTGATGAATTACATTTATTGATTTGCTTATGTCGAACCATCCTTGCATCTCTGGGATGAGGCCTACTTGACCATAGTGCATGAGCTTTTTGATGATTTGTTGTATTCTATTTGCCAGTAGCTTGTTGAGAATTTTTTGCATCTGTGTTCATTAGAGAAATTGGGCTGTAGTCCTTCCCTCTCAATTTCATTAGAGTATGAGCAGTATTAATGTTAGGTCTTCCCTGAAGTTCTTGTAGAATTTGGCTGTGAACCCATCAGGTCCTGGGCTTTTTGCAGTTAGTACTTTGTTTTGTTTTTGTTTTTTAATTACTGCTCCAATTGCAATGGCTGTTATTGGATTGAAATACATGAAAAAAAATGTTCAACATCTCTGGCCATTAGAGAAATACAAATTAAAACCACATGAGATACCATCTTATCCCAGAAAGAATAGCTAACATCAAAAAATCTAAAAATAGCAAATGCTGATGAGGATGTGGGGAAAAAGGAACTCTTCTACATTGTTGGTGGAAATGTAAACTAGTATAACCATTATGGAAGTCAGTGTGGAGATTCTTCAAAAACCTGGAAATAGAAATTGTATTTTGACCCCTTCTAGGTATCTTCCTAAAAGACTTAAAATCAAATTACAGGGATACATGCATACCCATGATTATAGCAGCATAATTTCTAATAGCTAGATACTGGAAACAGTGTATATGTCCATCTACAGATGAATGGATAAGGAACATGTGGTATTAATACACAATAAAGTATACTCTACCATAAAGAAAGATGAACTTGAGGCATGCATAGGTAAATGGATGCAATTTGAGAACATAATGTTAAGTGAAATAAGTCAGATACACAATCTTAAATATTACAATCATGTCGCCCTCATCATTAAAAACTATGCAGCTTTCACTCCCATGGAAGTGTACTTTGAATGAATTAAGCTCTTTCAGGTACACCTGAAAAGTTCTAGGTCAACAATAGCTACATTTTTTTATAATCATGTATATGTTATATGCAAATCTCAGTATTATCCATGACCTCTCCTTCTCTCTCATACCCCATATCCAGTCCATCTGGAAGCCCTGTAGACTCTGCCTTAAAAATACATGCAGAATCCTTTTGCTTTCCATTTCTTTTGTCACCACCCTAGTCCAAGCCACTAGTTTTTCTTGCCAAATCAACTACAGTAGCCTCTCAACTGGTCTACTACTTTCCTTTCTGCTTCCTAATGGTCTGCTCTAGACAAACCAATGAGAGGGAGCCATTTAAGATGTAAATCAGATCATTTATATGACATACAGAAGAGGCAATGTAACACAACTGCTAAGAATACAGCTGTGGAGTCAAACTGCCACTGTTCACATCCTGGCTCTACTACTTACTGGCTGTGTGATCTTGGCCAAAAACATAATCTTTCTGTATCAACTGCAGTCATCTTTACAATGTACCGTTGTAGCTACATTATAGATATGTTGAAGATTACATGAGTTGCTAGAATACACCAAACATTATACTATACATAGTTGATAATTTCATTTGCTCATTCAACAGATATTTGCTGAGCATATACTGCGTAACAGTAACTCCCCTGTGTATCTAAAATACACAGATAAACAAAGCAGATGAGCAGATGACAATCTGTACCATTTTATTAGCAAATTTATGTCCTCCTACCTTTGTTCCTTGGATACTGTTTCCCAAGCAAATAGCTAAGTGAAAGTTGACCTGGAACAATGTGGACTCAAGTAGAATCAAGAAAGACATGTGTAATCTGGGGATGTAGCTCAGTGATACTTAGTGGTACAATACCCACCCAGTATGCTTAAGGTCCTGGGTTTCATTCCAAGAGACGAAGAGAGACAGAGACAGAAGTAGAGACAGACAGGGACAGAGACCAAGAGACAGAGACAGACAGAGAGAGATGCCTGGCTTCCCATATGAGTGTCAGGTTTCCAAAAGTCAGTTGGCTTATTAGAGGGTCCTGAGACCTCAGGGCCAGGGCCGGTACTCTAGCTTGATGTTTATCAGGCCAGCTCTGTACCAATCTACCAGACCTACCAGTCTCATCTGCTGACACAGAATACTCAACATCCAACGTTACAGGGTAAAGGTTTATTTAGCTCACAGTTTGGAGAGCTTTCAGTCTATAATTGGCTGGCTCCAAGGCAGGGCTGCATGACAAACAGTTTATGGTGGGCAGAAAGTAGCAAAGAAAGTGAGCAAGGGATCTCAGCAGCTTCTTTCTGTTCCTTTTATATTCTCTCTAGGATACTGGGTTTGGAGCAGGTGCCAAACCAGTGGACTGATTTAGTGCTCACACACCCTTAATCCCAGCATCACACTCTCTAGAACCAGCCACCTCTGAAAAAGCCCTACCTATGGTTTGGGGGGGGGGGATCTAGACACAAGCTGTAATACTAGGCAAAGCCCATGTACAGAAAATTAACTACAACTCATGTGGCTAAATGAATCACCACCTTCAGTGATTCTTTCCTTTCCACTTTGTGATAAAATTGTATTTGGTAGCCCAATAAGTACGAAATGAGCCAATAAGTCACTGACCAAGGAGCTATTTAGATTATTTAAAACACGGTACTGAAATATTTAGAGATAGATAATGAACTTTTTATTAATGCAGACTTAGAGGGGGAAATCCACATTTTCATATGCTTATTACTAAACTAAACATGAGTTGTGACACTTCTTTGCTTTTTTATAAGGTGAACAAGAACACAGATCACTGGACCAGTCCAATAGGAGCTAGGACTCAGGGTTTCCCCTCCTGGACACTCCACAGCCCTCATGCTCAGAGGCTCCTTTGGGGCTGTGCTCAGCCAAGGAGCAAGGTGATAAAGCAGAGTGAGGACACCTCCTCAACACCTTAGGTTTTCAGGGCCTGCAAATGCAACAGGATACAAGCCGCAGGAGCAACCTGAGGACTGCAGGGCTAAAAGAAGGGGCTGGACATACCACTCGGCCATAACAACCCACTGTAAACCATGAAAGGCCACATGCCCTACTCACGCCTTTCTCCATCCTTATTTAGCAATAAGCCTAACTGGCTGTCTGGTCCCATCCCCCACCCTCACGCAGCAAGTTGTTTGTGAATCAAGTTTTCGGTATACTGTTTTAGTATATCTGGTAGTAGATCTTTCTTTGAGGCCAAAAATACTCCACCCTATCACTATGCATTTTCTATTTTTCTACCATGTATATTTTTAATTATGTAAGAACTACAGGATATGTTCTTATAAAAATGCAATTCATACATGTAAAATAAAAGGCCCCCTTGGCCAGTGGCATTCCTCTCTCTTTTCTTCTCCCCCCTAAAAACCACTTGCTATTCATCTTCATTCCTGGGTATGTATATATCTAAATTTATAAAGTTGTTTGTGGATTTTTAAAAGAAATAGTGTGAAGAAAAATAGTGTGAAGTATGTATTCAACTTGTTTATTTTCTCCTTAATAATATGCCTGGGAAACTTTGCCTGTCAGTAGATACAGAAGTATCCTATTCTTTTTAACCAATGTGTAATATTCCTTAATAGGGTTATATCCTTGTTTATTTCATCAGTCATCCTTGGGGAAGGAGATTAGGTCAGTCTGATGCTGCCAAAATATCTTGTACGAAATTCTGAGTGCATATATTCAAGTATTTCTGTAAGGTATGTATGTAGGATTGATATAATTAAAGGAGAACATGCATTTTAGATTTTAATAGATATAGCCAAGAACTGATTCCAGAAAGACTGCCAATTTATACTCCTCAACAGTAAACTAGAGTATCCATTTCTCTGCACTCTTAGTTAACATTTAATAGTAACTAACTTTTTTTTTCCTTTTGGACAACCTAATGAATAAAATAACACCTAACCTTTTCAATTTGCAATTCCCTGATTACTACTGAAGTCTAATACATTTTCAAAAGCTTAGTGAGCTTTGAACTCTTCCTTCTTAACCAGGGCTCACATCTCTCTTTGGAAGTCTGTCAGTAAACATCGCCTTCTTATGTACTTGGTCGAAGTGAGGTCCACTTCTACTGAGGAGACAAAGTATGTGACAAATACTTAGGCTACCACAGACAAGGACGAGCTGCCCTTTATATTCTTAAGCTCTTTACAGCCAAAAGTCCAGATCTCTGAATTTATTTGAATCCGAGTTCACCGAGATGTGAATGTCAAGGGAAGTCCACAGATGAGGGACCCTGAGAAACAACTTCTGTGTGAGGATTACACACGCAACTGTGTGACCATCAAGGCCCCCATCTTCTCTCGTTTAAAAGCTGAAAAGAAAACCTAGTGTTTAATCTAGTCACATACTCCTCAGATTCTAAGGTGCCCTAATTCCACAATGTGCCATATATTGTGGGCTCCATGTTCTCCTCACATTGCAAGATTATCCTTGCAATTTCTGAAAGAAGCTCTACCGCACTCAATAACATCTTTCCTTTGCCTTTTTAGCCACTCAGGGGTTCAGCTGTGGACTTCCTACCGGCTGTTAACTTGTCTACTTTCTATTTTTTTCATTACTAAGTGCACATTTCAGGGGCACCTGCCTTGACTAAAACTGAGGTAATTTGAAACAGACTGATCTGATTTTCCTTTTTGCACCAAAATGTTGAATTCCACTTTTCTATGACTACCACAGTTTGACACATCTGCAGCCACTCCCAGTATTATTTCATGTCTATTCTCCAAGGCTACAATCAGTTTGTTTTCTTTTCTTATGGTTTCTAACATAATTTATTTCCAGAAGCATTTATCCAGCGCCTCCATAAAGTACACCACCTTCCAGGGTAATTATTCAAAATATTAAACAGACACAGACCAGTATGACTGGATGCCTAAATAAGGTAAACACTAATCTTCATATCATGCTAGCACCAACTGCCTAAATGCCAGTCCTTCTTATAATTTCTTTTCCATAGGATTGACTCCAAGCCCTGTCTCTAATATGAAATCAGCTTTTAGTTTCCAAATTTCATTTATTCATTCAATACACATTAATTGAAAAGCCTCAGTGTTCCTTGTTTTTTGGCATTGTGTTAGGCAGGATTTCTCAACCTCAGCACTGTTGATATTTGGAAAAGGATAATTATTTCTTGTGGGTGGCTGTCATGTGCAGTGAAGGATATTCAGCAGCATCCTTGGCCTCTCTTTATTAGATGCCAGTAGCACAGCCCTCTCCCAGGTCAACATAATGGAAAATGACTTCAGACATTGCCAAATGTCCCCTGGCGGGGACAAAATTACCTCTGGTTGAGAACCATCATATTAGATGTTAAGGAGATACAAGAGAAAAAGAGGTCTGCCCTTGGTGAAATTAGAGACTCATTTAACATTTCATTTAATATACTGGTCCGTTACAGTTATATAACCCGAAGAGTCAAGCTTCAACGAAAGGTATATAGAAGCCTCTTTACCTTGAGAACCTTGCCCCTAAGGTAAGAGACACAGGTAATGAAAGAAACAGGCCAATGTTTATAAACTTCATAAACAGAAACTGAACCACAAATGTAGCTTTTTAATGCAATAGCTGAGTGCTAAAAAATTGTGACTAAATGCAACTACATTTCTCCCCTGACAGAATTTAATAGCTCAGAATAATTTTATCTTTATCTCCACCGGATTCTAAATAGATACAAGCTCCTCAGACTCTAGTATTGATTGAGATCATGAATGTAAAGCAACTAGCCCAGTTCTAAGTACTTTCCGTGGATTACCTCAGTCAATCATCACAACAAGCTGTGAGGTAGGTGTTATTATAATTTCAATTTTAAATATAAAGGGACTGAAATGCAGAGAAGAGGCCCAAGGTCATACAATTGTTTAGTGGTAGGACCAGAGCCCAAATTCTCAACCACTAGTAGCACTGCTTCAGCAAAGACGAAGAAGAGAGAATAAATAAGAGAAAGAGAAATAAATAAACTTATCCTCTGCCTCCTCCGATGGAGCTAAATGTGGTTCCAGTATCAAAAGAATGGTGTTCACTGTTAAAAATGTCCCAGAGCAGCCAGGCGTGGTGGTGCACACCTGTGATTCCAGCACTTGGGAGGCTCAGGCAGGAGGATCGCCACATGTTCAAGGCCAACCTGAACTACACAGTGAGACCCTGTCTCAAAAAAAAAAAAAAAAACCCACAACCAAACAAACAATTAAATGTCCCAGGCCACTTTGGAACATGATGCTGACCACCTTAGTAAAGTGAAGCACCGCTGGAAAGTCACAGATGTGTATTCTCAGAGGCATCATGAAGTTAGTAGGAACTAGTAATCTGGCTCAAAATCAGAGAAGCAAGAGAGCAACTACCCATTCAGTGCCCTATGCTCTCGAGAAAGAGAACTTCTTGCTGTGCAAGAACATGCTAAAGGTGAGAAGAGCAGGAGACTCAGAAACTAGAATAACAAGCAGCTGTCAGTGAAAAAATCCACCACAAGTCAGTCTTTAAATGGAAATTTTGAATCGTAAGCATCTGCACTGAATTTAAGTATTTCTCTTCCTTGTTCTTTACGCCTCTGCAACACAAAATGTCCAATGACTTGATTTCCATTGCTTGCCAAGTCCACCCAAATTTACTACGCTAGGTAAGTAAAAATAAATTCAGTCACTTTTGCTATAATGTGACATATGTATTCTTTAAATTTACTGCACTATGCAAACTTGCACAATAAAACCACAGGGCCTATGGGGGAAAGGTGGGCTAGCAGAATAACGACAAAAACATCGACATGTTGAAAACCAGATAGAAATGGCAACACGGTTTTATGTGTGTGAGTGATTAAGAAATACACGAGCAAAAATAAATGTGGCACTTTACCTTGAGAAGTTCTGAAGTTTGTAGACGTAGATATTGCAGCCTGTGAATCACTGTGAAGAGAGTTCTCTGAAATCAGATGCAAAGTTAACACAATCTGAATGGGTGCGGCTGATAGGTGTTTGAGGTGTGTGTTTTGTGTATTACCATACAACTCCCTTGATCTGGGTGCAATTTTCTGCATTCACCTCATGTTTCTTGCTGATCGAATCATGCTCAAGCAAACATGAACTTCGTGTCATGCTCAAGTTTTTCCTTAATATATCAATTGATTGGAACAAAAGCATATTTCAAAATAGATATTATAGCAGAACTAACTTACAGGAGTTTCACTAATAAGAAGGTGGAAGCCAGTGATAGAGTGCAGTATCAAGGATGATGAGCTTCTAATGAAATCTCCAGACCACTTTCCTGTGTTACTAGGCAGGCATACTCCTGCAACTAAAAGAAATTATCTTTTTATATTTTCCCTTTTGTTCCAAGATCCTAAAAGAAAACACTGTAGGGTTTGTAGATCCTATTGATCCCCTAGTGTGAGAGCACTGACTTGGACCTGCTACTTCCCTAAACAGACAAAGGAGGAGGGCTTTGGGGGGCTATTTAACACTTAAGAGTATCTTCACCTCAGCCAAGGCTTAGTGGATCAGCCTGACTAAAATGGATAGAGGCATAAACAGCCCAAAATAGTCTTTTTTATTATTTCTCTCGATTCTGTGCTTTTGCATAGCTGATTCCCCCCACCTAGGGCAATCCCCCCCTTGTGATGGTTTTAAAAATACAATTAAATTGTATCTGTATCTGTATCTGTATCTGTATCTGTATCTGTATCTGTATCTGTAGGTTCCACACTTGCAGATTCAAACAACTGTGAACTGGGGAAAAATTCCAGAAATTTCCAAAATGCAAAACTTAAATTTGCCACATACTAAGCAATATTCTGAATCCATGAGAAGGAAGTGATGTTCAGGTCCACCCTGCTGTAATCTCCTGCCACGTCACAGATCCTCATCGTCTCTCTGGTTTGAGTGAGCATTCTTTACCTTCTATCTCATCTATGTGCTAAGTGGGTTTCAGTTGTACTGAACACATACAGACTTTTTTGTATAATTACTCTAAACATTTCAGTGAAACAACTATTTACATAGCATTTTAATTGTCTTCAGTATTATAAGTAATCTAGAGATGAGATAAAGTATGGAAGAGGATATGTGTAGGTTATATACAAATATTATACCATTTTACATAAAGGACTTGATCATTCGAGGATTAGGGTACTCTGAAACGAATCCCCCATAGGCACCAAGGAACAACTATACCTCTGGAAATTCTGTAATATTCCTTCACTTCAAGAGGTAGAGTTTAATTAATTGCTCTGCTATATATTTTGCAACTATGCCCTTGTATGGAGTCAAGTGGAGACATAAAGAAAAAATTAGCAATGGCATTTGGCCCAACCCTCCTTGAACCACAAATCCATCAAAAAAGATTCTCTGCTCTCAGAGATTTAGCTCCTGTGCATTCCAACTATCAGCTGCTGCCACCATTACCACAGGATTTCTTGGGAGCTAAAGCACAAGAAATCACAAAAGAGAAAACAAATGGTATATTTTCACATTAAGTATCAGGAGTCTCTTTTTCCATTTTTTGAATCATAATTAGATTAATTCTTCTGAAACATTCTCTGTCTGCTCCCTGATACCCACATTCAGGTTTCTAGTGTACTGAGTTCAGGCCAGGCTATTCCAAATGAAAAAAGTAATATACACACTTGATTCAATGGTACTCTTGAATTCTGGTTCTTTCTCAACCTACTACTGTTTACTTGTCAGACTTCTCAGTGCTCCATTCATTTATATAAGGTTCTATAGCTGTATACAATAAAGAGGACAGGATAGAATGTGCTTACTCCATCTAACCCATGATTGGTGCTGTATTGAATTATCTAATTCTTGTTTCCTATTTTCTTCTGGGAGCTAATTGATAACAGGGCTCTAGTGTATCTCTCACACATACAATACAGTTTAGCATAACATTGGTGATGAATAAATTATTCTGTAATGAATGAATTATTCTGAATGAATGAGTAAAGGCTCTAACCAGGAAACTTAGCCATTCCTAGAGTCCAAAACTAAGGAAGCCAGTTTGAAAACTTGAGCATGGGGCAGAATTCCTAGTAATGGGAAGGGGTACTGTGGTGGACTTATTGTGGTCAACTTGAGCAGGAACACCCAAATGGACTGAATTATTATGGTTCTGGGGGTAGAAGATCCACCTGAGTATTTTTGCCAACACATCATAAAGGAGAATGGGAGCCGAAGATAGGGCTGGCTGTTTCCCAAAAGTTCTGCTGAGGCTGGTTCTCCTGAAGGGGAGTCGGCTGTTCGCATCAAAGAAGGAGCTCAGGGCCTTGATCTCATCTGGAATGGCTGCTGTTTGTTTCAGGGGAGCTCTGGTCTTCATTTCCACTGTGAGCATTATATCCTGGCTCCAGTATAGGTTTCTTCGGCCTTTTAGTGCATAGATAGACATTCTGCACCCTTCCTGCATTTGGCTTATGTGCGAATGTTGTAACTTGTAATTGTCCTGTATTAAATCTGCTCTCCTGCAAACCATTGACTCTAGAAAAGTAACTAATGCAGCCACCAATATCCTCTTCAGTAGTGTCACTTTATTTTTTCCATAGAGGTCCTCTAATTCCACTTCCCTTTTCTCTACCATCTAATACACTATTTGCTGTATGGCAGAGATTTTAGAGATAGCAATAAAGAGATGGGTGCATATCAAAATGATCACCAATCATTAAACTCTAATGAACAAGTCCATACTTTGTTCTTAATTCTGTGGTAGGTACAGAAAAAATACAAAAGAATAACACATTGCCTGTGCTCTCAAGGAACTCAGTTATAATAATTACAGTCTACAAGGCAAACTCACACTGAGCAATAGAAAATTGAAGACATGATATAGGGAAGTAGTGAACTGTGCAGAGTTCTGCAGCCATTGAAAGGAGGTGTCGATCAATGCAGCCTGGAACAGTTATAAAAGAGGAAAAGGCAGGGCTTAAGATGGTCTTACACTATGGTTTAGGGTATAATAAGTGCAGTTTACTTCAGAAAAATTAAGCAGCAAAAGCAAGGGGGAAGGACATGAAAAAGGAGGGGCCAGGCTCCAGACAAGGGTATGTTTGATGTGCCATTGAAGGCGTAATGTTCTGTACCTATTGTTGTATCTTGGCCATACTATCAAATATTAAAACTGCAGGGCTACAGAGAATTTTCACGTTTCCAATGCTATACAGTGTCTGTGGCCTCTTCTTTTTTATGCATCCTGTTCCCCCACTTTTCTCCCAAAGTACACATGCACACCGTTTCCACACAACACCCTTTCATTGGTTGCACTGACCCACTTAGAATTATACTAATCAGTGTTTCTCCCAGGACTTTTTAAGAAGTATCAGAAAAAATTTTCTCTCTGCTGAGGTTGCTAGGACACCACATGGAGAGAGACTGCATGCAGAATAAAGCAAAGAAAGGGCAAATGGAATCCAAACACTGGAGAGATGAGTCTAATGATATCAATTGATCCCTTGAATCAGCTCTTCTTGAAGTTGCCCTGTTATATAAAACAATAAACTTTATTTTTAATCTGCTTGAATTAGGTTGTTTTTTCATGTCCCACTAAAAGATTCTTACATAACACAGCCCTTTTCCACAACTCTCCTCAAAAACCTGGTTAACCAGACAAAAAGCTTTGAGTCTCTAAATTTTAGGGCAATCATTTAATTCTGAGGCAGCCCATTATATTATTAAACAGCCCTAATGGAATATTATTCCTTGTAATAAATTAAAACTTACATCTGCATTAGTTAATTTTCATGGTCTTAGTTCTAATCTCTGGATACAGACAAGACAAAGGCACACTCATTTGAGGGCCAATTTATGTCCTTCCTGAGAATACACACACTCAGTTTCTTACCCTAGAGGTATCATGCCAATTTGTGTTAAAGGAGTATCATAGGGGTGTATATACCCACATTTATTCTTAGAAATATTTCTATTGATGAATTATTAATTTTAATTTTATGAGTTTTATTATATTAAACAATGAGTACTTAATAGGAAAACATATCAAAAAATGAAGTATTGAATTTTTAATATTTATCGAGTGCTTACAAAAAAAGCATCAAAATTTTCAACATTGACTGTTTTTTGTTTTGCAAAGTCTAAAAAACAACAATAGAAATAAATTCCTGTATAAACTACAATGAAAATACCAATAGAACTCTATAACAAAAATAATCTTTACTTCGATTATCACACCTAAGGCCGCCTTCACACATGACAACAGCATGTTCCATACACACATATCACTTACACTGACCACACATGTGTTTTGCTTTCCTGTCTTTTTTGGAGGACATACTTGACATCTTGCTGGTCTTGTTGTGTCAGGAGGTTCTTATTATATTATACAGTGAGTAGTTAACAGGAACATAAGATATCAATAAAATAAAGTATTGAAATCTTAATATGTATTGCACGTTTAGAATAAACATCAACATTTTCACATTAGCAGTGCACTTGCTTACAAAACCTAAAAGATAGGATCAGAAACAAATTCCTATATGAACTACAATGAAAATACCAATAGAACTTGTTATGGTTTGTGTCTAGATGTCCCCCCAAAGCCTCATGTGGTAAGAGATAGCTGGATCTAGAGTGTGTGATTACTAAATTGATCTATTGATCGGTTTGGCATTGTTCTGCTGGGATCAAGGATGTGAGACTGAAATTGAGGGCGGGAGTGCGGGCTGCCCTGGGGGCAGGTAGCCTAGATAAAGATACAGGAAGAAGCTTAACTAGCTGCTTGTTTGCATTGCTTATTTGCATACATTCCTTGCAATTCCTCACTTTACTTTGCGGCCGGCCGGCTGCCAGTCTGCACGCCGCCCCGCCTGGGACCCAGCGGACTATAGACTGAAACCTCTGCAGACTGTGAGCTAATAAACCTTTCTTCCCCTAACTTTGGGTGTCGAGTATTCTGTCCCAACAACGAGAGAAAAGTAACTAAAACAGAACTCTACAACAAAAATAATCTTTACTTCAACTGTCACACCCAAGGCCGTCTTCACACATGACAACTGCATGTTCCATACACACATCTCGCTTACACTGATAGCACATGTGCTTAGCTTTCTTTTTCTGTGTGACAGGCCATTCTTGTCACCTCTCATCTGCCTCATTTGTCAGGACTTCTTACTATTATTGTACAACATGAACTTAGCAGTACAATAAGATATCAATAAAATAAAATATCAAATACATAATGAGTGCTTAAAATAGATATCAACACTTCCACATCAGCTGTTTACTTGCTTACAAAACCTAAAAGATAACATCAGAAATAAAAACCTATATGAACTACAATGGAAATACAAACAAAAGTCAACCACAGAAATAATCTTTGCTTCAACTGGCACACCCAAGGCAGTCTTCACACTTGAAAACTGCATGTTTCATGCATAAGTATCACATTGATAGCATGTATGCTTTGTTTTCCTGTCCTTTTTTGTAGGGCACGGTTGACATCTTTTGGGTTTTCCTGTTGCCAAAGTAGGTCTTTGTGATGTTGCACTTTCTTGTTCACCTGTTAGCCCACCTGTGTGCTCCACAATTTTTTCAGTAGTTCCCTAGGCAGAAACATTTCGTTCTTTTGCTGTTGTAAATGATCTCTTATGAGTTCCAATCTCAATCTTCTAAAAAAATTTCTCTGTGATATTTTGCATGTGTTATTTTCTTTGTAAACTGCCAAAGTATTCATGCTACACATGTTTAAGATAGAGCAAAATACAATCATTGGCCAACGCTTTGTGTTTCAAGTGACACCATATTTGCTGCGTAACTCATCAACAACATCTACTCCATCTTTGGTCTTATTGTAAAAAGTTACCAGTTCAGGTTTCAGTTTTGTCAAAATTTCTCTGTCAATTTTTCCTTCTTGGTGCAATGTTGACATCAGCAGTACTACCTTGTTTTTCTTTGCCATACAGGAGGCCAATGTTTTATCTTTCTGAAATCCAAAGACTGGACTATACAATTCTCTGTTTTGAAATTGCAACATTTCTTTGGCAATTTCTGCTTTGTTCTTGCATATAGTTCCTGTGCTGGTCAACTTATGCTCTGTTAGCAAATGTAACATCAGTTGGAAACTGTTAAACCAATTGACAAATGTCATATTCTGATTAGTTTGGGAGATGGGAGCAACAAGTCTGTTCACAACATCATTCGGTTTATTACTATATGAACAAAGACTTGGTGACTGATTTTGAGGACAAATTTCTAAATTAAAAGTATAATATGTCTTCGCATCTACCAGGGTATATATTGTTATACCATATTTTGATGGCTTTTTTGGCAAATACTGCCTCAATCTACAGTGACCACAATATGCTGCGAGATATTCATCAACAGTCATGTATTCAGATGGTGTGTAAATTCCTTGACGATTAGCTACAAAAGTCTCAAATGATGAGCAAACATCAGCCAGGTTATCAGGTTTTTTTCTTTCTTGGTGGGTGGTTTTGTCATCAAACCTCAGGCAATTTTGAAGGAAACCAAATCTCCTCAGTGTCGTTGTTATTCTACAAGCCTCAAGCCCACACTCATAACTTCTCTGTAAATCTTTTACATTTCTGCAGTTACCATGAGATAGCCCTGCTAAGTACAGCAGATCTATGAATGTTTTCAGTTTGGCTAGTGAGGTGTCATAGTAAACACAGTTTTGAGAATGGCTATTGGCGCATACAGACATTTTACTTGTAATTTATCAGTGATGTATTTTGTTATTTGTATTTCCATTACAAATAATTTCTAACATTGAATAGCAGTGCCAGCATTCCATCCAATAAGTTTCACCCCTGCCGAGAACTTCATTATACATTCAGGTACTAACTGACATTAGAAAAGTATGGTGTGGGTATATTTAACCCACTATAATGCCCCAAGTATTCTTCACGTGACATAGTTTACATGACATCAAATCCCCTTACTATCCTGTCACTCTGCTCTGAATGGGCTCCAGTTTGTAAAATGTGTTATCCAAGACTAAGTATTCTGATGATAGTTTGACCAATACACATTACAATGGGATTATCAATTCCCTCACATTCTATTGTCACCGTAGTTTTTAGTCTTGGTTTCCCACTGGACTCAACTGGAAAGCTTTAAAAATACTAATTCCTAGGTCCTACCTACCCACAGCGTTTCTTAGGCAACTGATCTGGGCTGAAGCCTGGGAAACCAGTGTGTGAACTACAATATTAACGTATCTTAACAGCATATAGCCACATGTCACAACGAACTTACATTTTAGCTCATTGTACATTAAAACCCCTAAATCTTTCTCTCATGAGCCCTAATATGCCACACTCTGTATTTTGGCAATCAGTTTCTTGGACCCTTCCACCAATATTATTTTATGCTTATGGCTATTAAATTTCATCCTGATATCCTTCCCATTCACCAAACTATTTGAAAAATATAAAAGCTTAATTCTGGTATCCATCATGTTTACTATCCTTCTACAAATCTGTGAGCTTTTTAAAATATCTTCAACCAAATCATTAGCAAAGTATTAGACAGGACAGGGATGAAAGCAGAATCTTGTGACTAATAGAAGCCGTCATATTAATACTGTCCAGATCTGTACCCATACCCTTTGCATATGTTACTTCAAGAACTAGTTAATCAACATAGTTTTATAAGTGAGGCCACACGTCTTAATACAGTCAACAAAGATATGATAAAAACTCTTGCTACATGACAGGATAACAGTTGCATACATACATTCCCCAGGGCCATCACACAACTACCCCTATCAAATAAGTGACAAGTTTATATTACATGACTTTGCAGTAAACCTATGTCAACTCCCACTGATCTCTGCAAACTCTTTCTTATCACAAGCTATCTTTTAATAGCAATTTCAAAAATCATTGTCTGAGATTGACATCAAACTTGCCAAGCGGTGACTTGTGCCATCCATCATTACTTCCTTTCTAAAAATTGAAATAGCATTTCAGCATTTCATGTCTTCCTATAAATTGGTAGAATTCAGAGTCCAATTTCTTTAACTCTCTTATCTGTAAAAGAACCAAGAATGCAATGTCTATAATTCTATCCAATTTGTATTTTCACATCTAAAATAACTGTCCTATTGCCATTGAGACTCTTGAGTAACTAACCCCTCCTTCCACTTCCACTTTCTGCTTCAAAATTGAGCACTACCAACATTAGCAATCATCAAAACACCTCATTAGGGAACCAAAGAAAGGCTCCCTTTCCCATCTTGTCTCAACAGTCTTTTCCTTCTTTGTTCAATATATTCACTATCATTGTGCTTCCTTAGTAGAGGTTGCCAAATTGGGGGGTGGAGGGGGCGGTGGCGGGATCTGTGTCATCAACTTTTATCTGTGGCTGTACTCTAACTTTGAGTATTTTGCTGTTTTATCATTCTCTTTGAGCTGCGAGCAAAGAAAAAGCCAACATTATTATTTAGTAGGAGCTGCAATTGAAGAGTCTGGGCAGAAAGCAGAATAAGGAGTAGAAGAATATTCTTTTGTTGCCACACAGCTGCTTGCTTTTTACTTCTCTATTTTATATGTTTAGTTCTTGCCTATAAAATGTTTTCATGTCACTCTTGCCCTCTTTCATGTTTTCTATTTCCTTTCACCCACTATCTGCTTCTCAAATATGTTGCTATATTATGTTCTCACGGTAAATGTGGGCCTCTCAAGTTGATCTGAATTCATTATTTTTGTCATGTTCATCACAATTAAATGGCATTTATTGAGCATACTTGGGGAGAGAATTGACATGAGGAGAGGTTCTGTTGTGAACATGCCTGTTCCTGAGTATGTCGATAAGCAAAATCTACCTTAGGTGCTAGTGCAACTCAGCGCCCACTCTTAGGCATCTGCTGATTGCAGAAAACAACTCCTTATTGTGCCTGGACCTGCTCTGATAGGTTCTAGTGCTGACCTGTTGACCTGCTCGGTATTCAGGACTTAGGCCTGCTGTGACACCTCTTCTGTTGTTCTTGGGAAGGAGCCTCTGGTGTGGGAGCAGAGGAACCGGTCTTGGTCAACTAGCTCCATCATTAATTTGCCGTGTCCTGACCCAGCCATTCAATTTTTCCGAGTCCATTATTTAATCTGCTGTTATTCAACAATAAGAACAAAAGATGCTAGGCTCATGAGATTATTATGAGCACCCAAGATAAGTGAGAGAATTCCAAAATCTTTCATCAATTAACCAAAAAGAGTGGGCTACAGAGTCTCAAGGCCATCATACACTCTGTATGTGGGTATATAATATGATTAGTAATTAAAATGACAGCTAAAATGTTTGGGGGATAACTATGTGCCAGCTACCATACACAAATATGCATTCACACACATCATGGATATATATGTATACCCACATACATATAAAGCATGGGTCTCCTGAAAACCATGCCACCTGCTATGTTCTCTTAACCTACACAAGAAAGACATTGTGGTACACTAGAAAAGACAAGCATCAGGAGCTCTGGGCTGCAGCCCTCACTATGCCATGAGCTCACTCTGAAACTCTGGGCAAGTCACCACCACAGGTGATGAACTGTACAATGTCTACAAACATTTTCCCTTCTATGCAGAAACTAACAGTAGGAAGAGACACAGCAGTAATGACAACATAGGAAGAGTTGCTGTTTCGGTTCCTTCTTCTACATACTGCTTGAGAAGAATTATTTCCCATGGCTGTTCCAGCTCTTATGATCATTCACTATGCTGGTTTCTCTACTGATGAGGATGGAGATGGTGAAAATGAGCACCAGCTATTGTGTGACCTCTGGATTCCTACTTCCTTCAAAAGAATGTCAGGGGATGCCCCTGGCCTTGATTCCAACAGAATATCTCTTTCTGGTTTTATCCAGATTGCGACACATCTCAATCTTCACCCCATTAAATACTCTTTTAAATGCCTCTATACTGACCTCCAACCTCTAAGCAGGCCGGGCCCCATCAAGAAATGAGGCAGGTTCTACTTCTACCCCCTACTGCAAAGGTTACCACGGCAAGCCTACACCACATTGCAGCTCTTACGACATTTTGCATTTCTCTCTGAAGAGGCTCCAAAGGGTGAATATTTTCCAAATGACTACCCAAGTTATGTGCAAAGAGAGCCTACCTATCCATATTGCTGTTTTATAAACCTATGCCTTCACGCATGAAATTCTACTGTGTATCATTCCTCTGAGGGAAGCTTCTATTAATATACGCATATGTGGGAAAGGCAATACATTGGACCATTAATGCCTTAGCCTATATTATACTCTATCAAGTGAGTTTGAAAGACAATAGGTCCCAGTGGGAATGGAGCACAGGACAAAAATGTTGGATAGTAATGGTTATGAAGAGGGTAACGAGTGATCTAGAGCTGGAGAACATTCCTTGAATTGTAGGCCTGCTCCAGGAAACATGAGAGTATTTGGAATGTGGCGAAAGAGAGTATACTAGAAGAAATGCATGCTTTTCAAATCACAAATACCTAAAATCTCTTTGCCTCCTTATAAATCCCAGGCCTAATAAGCAGAAAGGTAGAGATCATGGTCAGTTTTCAAGTGGATTAAACAAGGTCGAGAAAGATGAAATTCTTTGCTTAAAGTCACTAACTTTACCAGGAGACCTCACAAGTTGCAATTGGGGACCATGAAGGATAACACAGATCCAAGTCACGCCCATTCTCTGAGCCATAGTTTCATTATATACAAAAAGAGAAGTTTTCACTAACCAATCGTAAAAAGTGCTCCCCCCAGTCTACCCTCCTGCAGCTAAATTATCCAGAACCTGCTCATGTCCTCTCAAAGCAACCAGAAGAGATTTGGCTCCATTAAAATTTCTAATTTGAAACAGATGATTTTTAGGCAATACTTAATGAGTGTTTGCTATGTACCAGGCACTATGCTAAGCGCTATGCAAGTCCCTTTATATGCATTTCAGTTAGTCCCCCAGAACCCTAAAAAAGAAACACTTATTATTCCCATAAGGAAAGTGAAACTCAGAGAGGTTAAATAAATTTTCCAAGATGACACAGCTGATAGATGCAGGCCCAGTATTCAGACTCGGGGATGTCTGGGTCCATATCCTCGCTGTAATCACTGCTTATCAAAATAATGGTAGAGCACACATTACCATACTCATAAAATGATGAAAAAAAAAAACCAAGTAAATGCAAACAGTGTGCTACCATGGAAAGCACAAACTTCGGATTGAGACAAATGTAGGCTTAACTTCTGACTCTATTCATTATTAACTCTGGTATTAGTTTTCCTAATCTGTAAAATGGAGATGAAAAAACTAATGTCAGGAAAAATCAGAGTAAATGATATAAAGAATGTAAAGCACTGCACATGCGGCAAATACTCAATATCAAGAGAGTTCTCTTCCATCGTAAAGCCCTATCAAATAAGCTAGTGAACTGAAGGATACATGCAACCATAATTGTACTCTTGCCAGGCTCCACAGTTGAGTGTTTCTAAAAAATACCATCAAGAGTGAAGGAGAAGAGCTGACTTATTTTTACAAAACATGAGGGCTTGTGTAGCTGGTAGAAAGCAGTTAGGCTAGATTTTTCCCATTTGTCTCTAGGCCATACTTTACATTCTATCAAATAGTGGGAACAACCCTAAAAAGTCAAAAACAATGTGGTACCAAGGGCAGCATTCCTGCTACTCATCAACTCCCCAAAACTCACTCGCTTTGACACCTGCATTCTCATTGTCAAGGAAAAGTAATTCTCTGGGTCACAGGCATACGGTGAGTGTGGTTCAAATCCTCCCGCCCAGGTGGTAGAAGAAGAGTAGAGAGGGAAAATGAGACAACTGAACCCAGCCTGTGGCAGGAACCAGAGGTGACGCGATGGAGCTGCCATGCTCCTGCTCTTTGAAAAGTCCCTATACTGAGAAAGATAAAGAATACAACAGTGGTGGTAACTGCTACTATGTATGAGCTTGCTGAGCATACTCAGGGTAAATACCAAGAATCATGAGATCTCTTTAACCTTTATTCAGTTTCTAAAACTCACGGATATGCTAGGAGGGAGGGCAGACAGAGATTATCACCCCATTTCACATCTGAAGAATCTCATGCTTGGTGATGGTATGTAGCATACCCCTCAGTCCTGCAGACATTAAAGGATAGAAATAGCATTCAAGCCCAAGTGTGTCTAAATCCTTTTCTAGATTTCACTGCACCACATGGGAGAAACAGGGTCATGAAGAGTACAGCAGCACACAACCCTGTGATCTGCGACTTCTTGTCAGCAGAAGCCATGCAGCAAGACCTGTGGAGATTCTGGTGCTCCATTTATAAAGGGGATCAAGAATAACAAATATGCTTTGAAGGAGTAGAAATTTGGATGTCTCAAACAGCAAGTTCCCACCATGTTCTGAAGCCCCAAATAGACCTGGCAGAATCCGGAAGAATTAGAGGAGCTGTTGTTAGAGAAGAAGAAACTCCATTGTTCAGTAAGAATGACCTTTTTGGTAAAAACAGAATAATCAGTGAAGAGGAGAAAGGTATTCCTAGGTATTGGAATTTAAATGAAAATCATATGTTCATTTAAATTTCATGTGAAAACATTGTAAGTCCTCATGGTCCTAGGTAATCAATCATTTGCCACAATAATGTTGCATAGTCAGACACTTCTAAATTCAGAAGCCTGCGGCAACAATCATTTATTTTTACTCACATGTCACTCTCCTAGGTTGATTGGGCTAGGTCCACGTATGCCTCACATGTCTCTCAACCTCATAGGAATGGCAAGATCCCTGAGGCCTGTTCTTCTTATAGTCATTGCAGATGGGCAAGAGGGCAAGGCCAACAACAAAAGCACATGCCAAGCTTCTATTTTTGCCATCTCTATCTAATCACATGGCCAAGTCCAAAGTCAAGTGGTAGAGGACCACACTCCAGCCACAACTAGGCCAAAGCAAACCACATGGCCAAACCCTTCATCATCAACAAAGTAAGGAAGAATATAATCCTCCCGGAGTGGTTAGAAAGGGAAAGATCAAGGGAGTGAATAACAATATTCCAGTTAGTAAAAAATGGAAGTAAGGGATAGTATGCATTTAACGTAAGAAGTTATGGTAGTTAAAAGCTTAGGCTACAACTTTAGGCATAGTTGAATTAAAATCCCAGCTTTTCCACTTAGTGCACTGTTGTTATACACCCCATCACCACCTTGTATGTGCCAATCTTGGGAACAGGGAGGAAGGCGGTAGTTGAAATGTGGCAGAGTGTTTGTTGAATTTAAGGTGTCACTTCCAAAAAAAGCTTAAAAATTGCTAGAGACAAAAAGAAATACCTTTATGTACTAGGAAATTTCAGTTGAATATATTATTTGTTGTTTGTTTTTATTTCAGAAAAGTGACATGGTTTGAATATGATATGTCCCCCAAGGCTCATGTGCTGGGGGTTAGGCCCGCTGAAGCAATTTTCAGAGGTAAGTCTTTGGCAAGGTAACTGGATCGTGAAGGCTCTGATTTCACCCCTGGATTCATCCAATGATGCATTCACAATTTAATAGCAATATTGTAAGGTGATGGGAACTTAAGAGTTAGGGCCTGGTCAAAGGGAGTAGGGCATGGGGCATGACCTTGAAGCTGGACACTTTTTTCAGCTCGCTCTCTCCCCCCCCCCACCACCTCTGCTATGTCCTTCTGCTATGATGTTTCTGCCTCAGTACAAGCATAGGAGCAAAGAAGCTATGGACTATGGAGTGAAACCTCTGAAACCATGAGTCTAATAAATCTTTCCTCCTTTAAGTATTTTGACATAGTAACAGAAAGCAAGACAGAATAAAATTGATTTTTTTGGTCACAGGTGTTTTGGAATAAGTACATACCAGGGTTTTTCTCAATAAAATTGACCATGAAACCTGAAGACAATGCATGGAACATCTATTTGAGGATTCTGAAAAGTAAATAACAGCAGGGATAGCAAGAAAGAAGAGCAGAATGCTTGGTATCAACAACCAGCACTGAGTTTAGCACTTTCTCCCTCCTATATCCCCTGGCCAGAAATCAAGCCAGCCAGAAACCCAAAAAAGTAAGGACTGTGGTACAGACAAAGCCCAAGAAGAAACTCTGTAATTCTAGCTCAAGCAAGAGGATGGAAAACTTGGATTCTATCTTTTACCCCCAAAACGTTTCTGTAAAAGATATTAAAATAATGACATGACAATATAATAACCAAATTTTAAAATTTACTGGGTAAACTCAAAAGCAGAATGAAATGAATATAGGAAAGATTCTGTAAACTTGAAGATAGATCAAAAGAAATTCCCCACTCTGAAATGCAGAGTGAAATGCAAAAATTTAGTAAAGTGAAAAGAGCCTCAGAGACATGTAACACAGTAACAAAAGGTTTAAGAAGAAAAATACTGAAAAATATTTGAAAAAATGATGGCTGAATACTTCTTAAATTTGGCAAAAGGTATAACTCTACAGACTCAAGAAGCTGGGGGAACCCAACTTGGATAAAACCTATGAAATGCCAGCCATGATAATCATAGTCAAACTTTTAAAAACTAAACACAAAGAAAAAAACACTGAAAACAATAAGAGAAAAAGGATATACTACCTCTTGGGGGAGGGGGATGGTGTTCTGAAGGATAGTAGATTTTTCATAAGAAGCAGTGGAGACCAGAAGGAAGTGGCACAGCACTTTCAAAGTGCTGAAAGGAAAGAACTGTCATCTTAGATTCTGTTTCCAGTAAAAATATCCTTCAGGAATTAAGGTAAAATAAAAACATTCTTAAACAAAAAGATTTATAAACAGATGACCCATTTTTAATTTTTATAGGGATTTCTTCAAACAGAAAAGAAATAATACCAAGTGGACATTTGAAACATCAGGAATAAAGGAAAAGCACAAATAGTATAAATAGGTGGATAAAATTATAGAAAGGAACAGAAGAAATGAAGTAATAAAGTCTGATATTTTTCTAAAATTAATAACAGGCACCAAACCACAGATCCAAGAAATTCAGACAATACCAAGCAAGATAAAGACCATAAAATCTACAATTTAGCATAACATCTTCAAAAGAAGGAAAACCAAAGACGAGGAGGGAAATCTTGAAAGAAATCAAAGGGGGAGCCAGGTGTGGTGGCACACGCCTTAATCCCAGAACTCAGGAGGCTGAGGCAGGAGGATCACCACAAATTCAAGGAGGATCACTTGGGCTACATAGTGAGCTCAAAGCCAGCCTGAACTACATAGCAAGACAAGAAAGACAGAAGAAAGAAAGAAGAAAGAAAGAAAGAAAGAAAGAAAGAAAGAAAGAAAGAAAGAAAGAAAGAAAGAAAGAAAGAAAGAAGGAAGGAAGGAAGGAAGGAAGGAAGGAAGGAAGGAAGGAAAGAAAGAAAGAAAGAAAGAAAGAAAGAAAGAAAGAAAGAAAGAAAG